>QZGG01001799.1:0-57378 GCA_006409495.1 Sedum album
GCGACTCATCCTTTCCTTGACGAAGGTTATTGAACTTCATCTGAGCGGTAATGATCCTGTTCTTCTTCACATCACCAGAACCTTCATAAATCCTTTTAGAGCATCCCAAACTTCTGCGGGATCTTTATACATCATGACCTTGTCCAGATCACCAGGTTCAGTGCAGAATGCAGAACTTTCATAGCCTGCGCATTTTTCTGGAGTTTCTTGTAATCTGCAGTGGTGTAAAAAGCCTGGGTTTCTCTTTAGTTGGATCAGTATCATCCTGGATGATTTGACGGCCCTGTTCAATTATCTGCCAAACTTCTCCGTCCAGTGCGAGGACATGTTCCTCAAACCGAATTGCCCATGACGCATATTCTCCACCTTCAGCTTTGGAGGAGTAGCAAACGAGTCTCCTGACATACCTGCAATGCTCAACAAGATCTAGAACCAGCGGCTCTGATACCAATTGATAGGATCGCTTGTTAGCAGTAAAGACTAGGTCTAAGACTTGTTAAGGACTAAGTCCTAGTTAGCAGGTAATTGTTCCTCAGAGATACAAATGCAGCGGAATTACGTCTAATGATTGACTTTATTAATCAATAGACTGTACAAGCACTACAATATCTATACAACAGTGTTTCAAACTATTATACACAGTCACCTTAGCCTGTAGGCTCAAAACCAACAATCGTGACTCTTAGGACAAGTTCCTCTGTCCTGCACGCACTCGATGTACGCTCCGTAACTTCTGAAAATCAACTTTCCGATGATCAGAATGTGCTTGCACCTTGCTTGCGACTCTCTCAGCAATTTTCCAGCAGCCGTGTCAATTGCAATACCGATTCTTTGGTTTACCCATACGAGTAACCACCTTGTGTAACCGCCGCTTGACACATCACAATCTGCAACTTCCTTTGCATTGTGATTCTTCCAGGTGTCCAGCAGTTGCTCCAGCAGTTGGTTCGACTTATCTGCTCACACTTTTATCAGCATCATGATTCCGTGCATATCTCAGTGTAGTCCTGGTTCATGTCCCGTATGCAGTCTGTCAGGACCACGTCCTCTGCACACTTAATTCAAATATGAGTAATGTGTTGTCATCATCAAAATTCAACATGGGAACCATGTATCAACAATAATACTTCATATAAAATATATTAATGCTATCAATGATTGTTTAATTTTTGTGTGAAATGGTATTAACGCAGAATGTACATATATATGTATGATGTTGTTGCTGTTGATGAGTGATGCAGAGTTTAGCTGAAGGTTATTGTAGTTGATACTAATGATTTTCTTCATTTTCGCAGGAGATTGCAAATGCTGAACTTGCACCAACTCACCCGATTCGTCTTGGACTGGCACTGAACTTCTCAGTGTTTTATTACGAGATTCTGAATTCTCCCGATAGGGCCTGCAACCTTGCAAAAGAGGTGAGTGAGTCTTAAACTTTATGCATTGTTTATTGTTAATAGTAATAGTGTTTTACTGTGATGAAACTGGAATTGAGATGATTAAATTGTTTTGGTATCTTGCTGTTGTTTCCACTTGCGAATTTGAATTTTGGTAGGGACTGGTGATGATGCTCTTTGTCATAACCTTCTTGCTTTTTACCTGTCATATGTTCTTATCTTTAGTGTCTGTCATGCACTTACTATTAAACAGGCTTTTGACCAAGCCATCTCTGAGCTGGATTCACTTGGAGAGGAGTCTTACAAGGACAGTACCTTGATCATGCAGCTCCTGCGAGACAATCTTACCCTCTGGACTTCGGATATGCAGGTATGGAGGCAGTCTATTTTGCTTTTTGGCCTCGTATTTGTTCATTCAGCATGTTATACATACTTGATTGAAGTATTTGGCTATGGTTATGTTATGGCTAATAAATTAATACATTGCTTGTCTGTTATGTGTATGTATGTAGGATGATGACACTGAGATCAAAGAAGCATCCAAGGGTGACGAGTAATGCTAAAGCAGCAGCTACTACTTCCTATCCATTAAGAAGTATTGCCTGCCCTCTCCATTTCTTTTAGGTCGAGTTGTTGCGTCCCTACCAGTGTGATTTGACTTTCTTTTCTAGGACATCATCTTGTTTTGTGAACCAGGCCACTTGCATCCATCTTTGTCCTTGTTTGTCTCGTGCAAAGAGTTTGAATGCCTAAGATGCAATGCTAGTGTCTGTAACAGTACTACATTTCTGCAGTGGTCTTTAATGTATTACTTTCTGCTTTGAAATTGATTATCTTGATGATTAAATGTTACGCAGGGGGATGGGTGGCAATGGCATTGAACGGTAAAGCACCACTTCTTTTCAAACTCAACAGGTAATCTCATAAAGCCCGTGTGAGAGGCCCAATAATCACACAAAGCTGTTGGAAGCTATCTGGCCCAATCATTCTTATTATTAACACTAGCCAACGCCCAACAATAGGAACAAAACACGGCTAAGGGCTAACCACGGTTTACCAAAAATACCAAAGAGTTAACTTTAGCCACCCATGTTTGTCCCTTTGTCTCGCATCAATCCATCATATAACCCCAACCTCAATCCCTCCTCAAATTCGAGTCTTGCTCTTCTATCTCAACCTCCGCTTCACATCTCGACTCCACACCCTCACCCCTGACCCCAAATCCGTTACCTGTGGACCTGGTTGCGCCAATTAGAAACCAGGGATTTGGTTGAGCGGATCGGTCATTCAAATCTACAAGTTTTGATTGGGGTTTGGGGAAAAGGATGGAAGTCGAGCGGTTGATAGCGTTGATGAGACTTTGGAGTGGAATCAGAAGCACACGTGTCAGTCTTGTGGGTGGTAATCACACTGCCGCTAGGTTTTGCAGCCGCTAGAAAAGAGTTCCCTTTTCGATTTGATTTATATTCTCTCATTCTATTGAAGTTAGTCATCTTCTGTTTCTCTTGTTTTTGAGTTTGTTCTTGTGTTTTGTACCATTCCCTTTAGAAAGGTTCCATTTTTAAGGATTTTTTATTGATGGATTTGGCTGGAGGATACCACCACCGTGCCAGGAATGGCATAAAGCGCGGAGGAGGTAATGGTGAGATGGGGTTGAGTGATTCACGGACGATATTGGTGATCAAGGTTTCTGATTCAAGGGTGTTGCAGATTGTGGCACGGTCGTTGTTCTTGGCAATTGTTATTGTCACTTTGCCTATGATCATGCCAACGATTAGGGCTGTGTCGCGTGGAGAAACTACCGAGTTGAGTTATGGAAATAATGGTGTGGATTTTGAGGCATTGTCGGTGATTTTCCGTGATTTGGCGGATCAGGGGCATTTGAAGAAGGGAGATAAAATTTTGATCTTGAGCCGTGCTAGGGAGGTTGATTTGGGTGGTTTAGAGGGGCTTGAGGTTGATGTTGAGATGCTGGATGATTTGGTTAATCAGGAGAGGGTTGTCGATTGTGCGTTTGATTTTGTCTTTGCTTCGAGTCTTGAAAATGGTGCTTTTATCGACAGAGTTGTTAAAACTGGTGGCATTGTGGTGTCATCTTTGACTGATTACCATTCGACTGATTTGTTTCTTGGAGAGTTTGATTATAGGATTGTGTATGTTAGGCAATTTGGCTCTACCATTTGGAATGAAGAAAGTTGGGTCAGGTAAAGGAAGGACAAATTTGAGAAAGACTCCATCTTTCAGAAACCGACGACTTTTGGGATTGATTCCTGAAGCAAAGAGAGTGGCATTGAAGGGACTTGAAGACGTAATGCTTGAGCCACCCACAAGCGAAGCCAATAACACTCAAAAACATCAGCAAGAACTTCAAAATACCTGCCTGATTTATTGGACGATTCTCTTGGAGGTTATGAGAGGAGAATGTTTGTCAATGTGGGCTCCCAAGACGAGAAGAAGCGGAGCTTGAAATGGTTTCAAAAGAATTATCCAACAAAAAACCAAATTTTCAATATCTACCATCTCAACGTCACCAATGACGACTCATGGCCTCAGAGAGGTGTTTCGCGACTGGTTAATGGAAAATGTCAAGGAGAATGACTTTGTGGTGATGAAAGCTGAAGCAGAAGTGGTGGAAGAGATGATTGAAAGAAAAGCAATGTATTTAGTCGATGAACTATTTCTCGAGTGCAAAAATCAGTGGCAGGATAGTGATGACGAAAATAAGAACAAGCGGGCCTTACTGGGAGTGCTTGGCTCTTTACGGAAGACTTATTGATGCAGGCGTTGCTGTGCATCAGTGGTGGGGTTAGCACTCTGACTCCCTATTTTAATCTTCTCTATTGCTCAGTCTCTGTTTGAAAATGTTATATAGCATCGAGCTGAATCAAACTTATATATTGGATGTCTGTTTGGTACTGATGTACTACATGTGCGGCTTTTTATTTTCTCAATAGAAAGGCTTTTTTAATCGCGGCCTTTACATTTTGTTTGCAATTATTTGTGAACTCATCTTTGCAAGTCTTTTGAGTGTTTTTATTAGGGATTGAAATGTTGTCTTTTTTCTATTCAAATAATGCGATGCATGAGGTTTTGAGTATGCTTCAACAGATGTATAATCAAAGATAAACAGTAATATGGATAAATGTGAATTTAAGTACATACACTCGTATGATAAAAGAAATTTGAAAAACAGCACACATGGCTTTTATAGGAGCCTAAATGAAGGAATCCAGCAGCTATTCAAAAGATATATATATGAGATAAATGTTGACATAGGCCAAGTCACTTAAGCGGAAGGTGGCGGGGAGAGGAAAGGGAGGTTGGGGATGGTAGTGGGGATGTTTGGGATGGCTGGGAAGTTGGTGGGCAATGGTGGTAAAGTGACCTTAGGTGCATTAGGAATAGTGGGGATAGCTGGAAGTGGAGGCAAAGTTGGTTTAGGTAATGTTGGTTGTGCAGGCAGAGTGGGGTTTGGGAGAGTTGGCATAGGTGGTAGTGGCGGAAGAGTTGGTTTGGGTAAGTTGGGGATATTCGGCAGGTTTGGGATTGCAGGAGTCGCTTGAAGAAGGTTCCGAGCAGCCATGATGGATCCCGTGTTTGAGAAGAGAGCAAGCGCAAAGAGGCAAGTGAAGGTAACACTTTTGTAAGAAGCCATTTGTATTCTCTGAGCTATGTATTCTTCTGTTCTAATTGATTGATATAACTATTTGAATTGCTGTGCAGAAAATGAAAGATGGTTTAAGGTTTATATAGAGAAGCTTGGACCTCACTGGAACTATCAAGTTGGTCGATATCAGCTGAAGAAACTCAACTTCTGAGGTTAGGTTACCTGTTTTTCCATTAAACTCGCTCGAGAAGCCTCCTATAATCTGATGAACTTGTTTGGTTGATGAACTACCAGGTTGAGGTGTTAACTCATAAGCCATCTTGATATTCCCTAAATGCTCGATTTCCGGCCTACCACAACCATATATCTAACTCAAATGACATTGGCATTAAAGTTATGAGATTGTCTCTCAGGGTTACAGATATTTTTGTACCATAAGAAACAGCTTTCATACTTTATTGAAGATGGATTTACATAACAATAAGTCATTACTACTTTCATCGGCATCTTCAAATGTCACCACAAAGTACCCTTAAGAAAGCTAGTACAGAGCTTCCTCCAAGCCTCCCTATCCGGCTCCCCGTCGGCCACCTTTTTCTTCACCACCTCCGCATACTCGACCTTAATACATTTCTTCGTAATCAACCGATCAATTAAGTTCAACAAAATATCTTTACTGTACTCAGGATGTCCTTGAATCCCTAACACATTCTCTCCATACCTAAACATTTCAACTCCTGTCTTGTCTGATCTTCCTAAAACCTCAGCTTTTAGTGGCAACTCCTTTACTTCATCTTGGTGGCATTCGATCACATGAAGAGCTGCTGGAAGTTTCAAAGACAAAAATGACTTTGAAGGTGGTAACATATCGATTTTCGTCACACCCAAGTCCCAACCTGTTGCAGACCTCCCCGTCGTCCCTCCCAATGCACGGCACAGTATCTGTCCCAAAACAGAACATACTTCATGTTACAAAAGTTTCCGCAAAATGTTAAAACGACGATTTTACCCCCTCGTCATCAAACCTAACGTAAGTATTTAACCTTTTTAAGATAAATGCAGAAAATGGACGGCGGACATTTTTCTAAGGTGACAATTTGTGTTTCACACGTTTGAAGAAAATGACGTCCTCTTCTTCATCCGAATCAATTATTACAATATTAAAAATCAACTAACACCTTTCATTTAAAGATATGATTGGTTGGATTTTTTAATAATATCTTCTCCCACTCTATTCTTATGTGGCTACAAGTTTACTACAAATATTCAATTAAAAATTATTTAACATAACCACTAAATTATGTCAATAATTTCCAATGCGTGCACGTCACAAGCTCGTAAATAACAAACTAAAAAATAATATCAAAATTAAGATACTGATCAGGTGTGACTAACTATTATATGAATCAAAACGACGTAATTTTAATATTTAACTTGCAATAAATTACTGTAGGTGCATCTGATTAGAATCTCGTGATTCTTGACACAAAAAATGACCAAATTACCCTTTGGGAAATCCACCAACAGAAACAGTTGTGAATGTACCTGATGGCCAAAGCAAATCCCAAGTATTTTTTTCTTCATCTGGACGAGTTTCTGCAACAGATTCAACAACTGACGAATCCACATATCATTCCCATGAGCATCATTACAACTCCCAGTTACAACAAATCCGTCCAGATTCATAACATCCTCCTCACTAGGAAACTGTCCAGATGCAACTCTGTACACGTTCCACTCATCCCCTTCCTCGCCCAACAGCTTAACAAAAACCCCAAAATACCCTCCGTATTTTTTCTTAACGTACTCGAGTCCTCCGCGCATAACAACACTGCGTATCGTCTACCCTCAGACCCCATGTTGCTGAAAATGGTTGAAACGGTGGCGTTTTGGAGAGGTGTGGTGAGGATGGGAATGGTGAGATACTGAGAGGGAAGGGAGTTTCTTAAAAAGTGATGAAATGAGAATCGGTGGAATTTAATTTAGTTATCTGCTTTTTTCAAGTATTTATCATTGAATTTATTTTGATTGATTTTGGTTTTGATTTCAATATTAGACTTTTTTGGTATATATTTTGATTAATATGTTATAAAGGATGGGATGGTGGATATATTATATTGAAATCAAACGTGGAACATGTGACAAAATGGGAAATTAAATTAATGTAAACTTTTATTTTATTACTATTTATGGTGAATTTTATGGGATCTACATTTTACAGCGAAGTTAAAGCTGTTACTATATAAATGACGTTGTTTTGATATTTTTATTATTATTATTATCTTATTTCAAATTATGTCGTTTATGTCGTTTTGACTCATAGCAAATTTTTATGTTGCACCATACAAAAGTCATTATCTTATACTGACTTTGATTATATAAAAATGATGCAACGCTAATGTGGATAAAACATTCAATTTTGTGGTATAGCAGCTGGCAGGATAAAATAATATAGTAAATATAAATAATTTGATATTAGTGATGTATTTTCGATCGTATATGAGACGTACAAGTTTACTTTTACTGTTTGATGTACTTTTTAAAATACTTTTGTGATGTGATTGCAAATTAATTATTGAATCGGAGTGGAATCAATAATGTTGTCAAGTTTAGAAAGGCAATAATTGGGAGTGATATTATTAATTACTGATACTATTAATTGTGGTTAAATGGTCAATTATATCATATGGTGGTTAAAATAGGAAATGTAAATTATACTGTAGTAATTAATTGAGTGGCAATCTTGGATATGAATCTAAGTGTTTATTTTATTTACAAATTTAAAATTACGAAAAATTAAAAAAACGATACATGAAAACATTCATAAGTAAATGCACTTAGAAAATGTAAAAATTTCATTTGTCCAAAAAGTTAATGTTTTTAAAACATTTAAAATGAGGTAATATGTTTTTTTATAAACTTGTGTCACTCAAGACTTGCTGAGTTGATTGGACTGTAGAATATATTAAACGTTTTTCATGAGGGGTGCCAGTGCACACAGTTTCAATTCAATGGGGGCTCAATGAAAATACCGTATCTTATCGTATATTATGCGATCTTGAATGAGTATGAAGCGTATGGAACGTTTAAATACGATACGATTAGTACTGAAGACATTTTCAAAGTATGAAGAAGTTGCGAAATAGAATCAAAAACTCGCAAAAAAAGATGGTATGCACTCAGAATGACAATTTAGGTAATGTTCATGTTCAGATGTACTGTGGATGATGGTCGCGTTTCCAGTTGTGGATATTTTAATAGTAACGATGGGACTTATCTACTAGCTGTGGTTGGAATCACTTGTGCGCATAAATCCTGCTTAAAATGAAACACGTGACACACTACATTTTGCATGGACGTTGCCGACAAAACATGTATAGACAGATACAGTTGTGTCTGAATTTCAACAAAATCCCATAATTGGGAGGTGACCTGTAATTACGTTCACGTCAATAAATTAGGGTCGTCAATTAATGCCGTTGGTGGCCTCAATTTTAAAATGACATGCACTAAATCTCTTTCAAAAATATCTCGTGAAAAATACAGCTTTATATCGGTATATTAAGGATTTGATACGAAAAATTATTCTAAATATCAACTTTGTTGATTGATTGAAAATATGAGATTAGCTAAATATATCAATATTTGATGTATACATAATGTTGAAAGTACAAATTGAACTTAACTTTTTTTTTTTTTTTAATAAAGCTGGACGGTGCCAGCAAATTTATTTGATAAGTCTTAAAGCCAGACCAGGCATAATACAAAGCGGGTGGGCATGACCCTCAAGTGTCAGATCGAGAAATTTAAATTCTCAATCTTAAAAACACCGAACAAGTTATAAACCCCGCCTACCCTAAAACACCGACCTTAACTTGATAGCAACATTGGAATTTTGTACAAGTGTATTTTTTAGTAAATAACTTCTATTAACTTGTAATTATTAATTGGAAGATCAGAAATGTTTGAACATTTTCCAACTATTTTGATTAAAATGAGAAAATTTTTGTTACAAATTGGTGCTCAAATTAATCGAACTGCTCGAAAACAATCACCAAAATGATTTACTTCTGGTTATCTAATCCTCCAAGACTGAAATTTCTTGCCACCACATCACATCCTTCAACTGAGCCTCCTCTTTGATTTTGGTTTCTTCCAACTGATCTAAAATATTAGTTCTCATCTCATGCATGGCCTTTGAGTACTCATCAAGCTCCTCCAAACACATACCCTCCACATTCTCCTGCCACAAATAAACATTATTATTAACACCACTCTTACACCCTTCATCCATCCCTTTAGCCGTAACACTCTTCCCCTTCCGCCTCTCCTCCTCCAAACTCCCTCGCCGCATCCAAGTAACACTTGTTCAACTCATATTTAAATGCAGCTTGCACTCATTAACGTACAAATGCTCATTATCAAGGAATGGAGTTATATGTCCTAATGATGCAGTTGCACCATTACAATGCATCATCATCAACATATCTCTAGATTCTTTACCACCATTGAGATACTTTTCTACTATTAGATCTACATTAGGGTGTCCAAATGTATAAGGTTTGGATCCTTCCGAAAAAACTATGATCCCAACCTCTGCTCCACATAACACTGAGAGCTCACCGGCCTTCTTGAATAGACCGGTTCGACGCTTCGAAAAAGTAACCTGCCTTTGATCTGGCTTTTGTATTTTCTTGATCTCTATTTTCTGCCTACCCTTGCTTTTCTTTCTCTTCATGTTCAGAACATTTTTTAAACCATTGTTGTTCCTGCTATGATCTTCAGCTTCTACTAAAGCCATAGTAATTTATAAATTAGAATCAAGTGAATCACAATAAGGAATGGATATATATTAAAAAAATGTGATTTTTTTATTTTTTTTCTGATTTTCATTTTATTTGAAAGATTAAAGTTGATTGGTTATGAGTTGTCAATCACTATTCAAACTTTCATATTTTTTGAACAATTGATTGATTATGGTTAATTAATTAAGGTAAGTTCAGATTTAGATTACAAGTGATTTAATATATGGAAATATATTTATATCAAAGTATAAAGTCACAAATCATTTTTGATAGTTATATCCTGGATTTAAAATTGCAAAATCGAAAATTAGAAATCATTTGTATTAAGGATCTAAAGTTCGATCTTTGGGTTGTGATCATACTTCAAACAATGCTGATTATAACCACCTAGTGTAACTGAATAACAGATTATAACCACCTAATTAATGTAACTAACAAACAAACTAACTAACTAACTGTTCAGATAAGAACAACATATACAACAAATCCATTTTCAGATCAACATTTACTAACCTCTCAACATTTCATCATCCCCACAAATCCATTTCAATTTCAAGCTCGTAGAAATGTCTTCAAATCAGTTTGCTGTGTTTTCTGGGTCTGATGAGGAAGACCCATATTTGATTGTCAAATCAATTCCAACAACATGCAACAGTACTTTGATGATGAAGAAAGCTTATGAAGAGGTGGAAGTAAGGTTTGAACAAGAGTGTAGATACAAGGAATCAAAGAGGATAAGCAAAAAGAGAAAGAAGTGTAAGATGATCACCAAGACGAAGTGATGACTTTGATGTTTTGTTTGAGTATTGCTCAGTGATGTTACAGTGTCTTGATGTTGGAGTAACAGTGTTTAGTACTCTTTGATGTTTGAGAACAGTGTCTTGATGTTGGAGGAACAGACTCTCTTGATGTTGGAGGAATAGTGTCTTTCTTGATTAGTAGTCTTGATGTTCTTAGTTTAGTTACAGTCAATGATCTTAGTTGTACGTAGTTAGTAGTTACAGTCTTGATGTTCTTAGAATCTTAGGTGGAGTTAGAGTTAGTGCGCTCGATGTTCGAGGAAGTGTGTTGATGTTCTTAGTTGGAGTGTATTGACTATTGATCTTCTCTTGATCAGTCAACACATCATGTACTTTCACAGATAAATACAAAATACTGTTACAGCTTCTGACAGTTGAAATCAATCTTTTGGCTAATCTTTCCGATAGGGCTTCAAATTCTCCGTTCCAAATCCAAATTTCATTTCTCAAAATTTCAGTTGAATCTAAAAAATGACAAATTCGGACAACGCGATTCCATCGATTGACGCGAACGACGAAGTAGATTATATTGTTGGAGGCTGAATCCTTTGTTGATTGGTGGTTGTAGATCGGATGAGAGGCTGAATCCTTTGTTGAAGTATCTGGTGGTGCCGCTGATGATAAGCTTTTTTGAGCCTGCTGGCTATGCATGCCTCTTGTATTGTACCAATGCGAGCAGGGAAGGCTTTGAAGAAAGGAACTCTCGGTGAGTGTTTTTGTTTTATGTTGATGCTTATGGATGTGTTCTTGTCACAGAAATTAGGGTTTCTTAAAGTCCTATGTTATATGGCCACTGAGATTCATTGTCTCTTAAATTCCTATGCTACAGATGTTAACTAATTCCACCAACCTGCTAACTTTTTTCTTATGACAGACATTGTCATATTGATCAATTTTAGCTACTCGCTTTGTTTGTATTTTTAGCCTGACTATGTGGGAAGTGCCTTCAATCTAAGAGTTTTTGGCATGCCAATTTTCCTCAGTTACTGAAGTTGATTTTCTTTCTCTGTCTAAACATATAGTAGTTGAATTGAAAGCTAATTTACTCGATATTCAGCGGCTTGAGCACATACCTAGCTAGCGCTGTATGCATCGACAAGTCTGAGAACGGCAAATTTCCGAATCATGCCTTGCTGCTTCTGTGACCATGTTTACTGTTCCGATAATATGTCCTTTTATTTGTAGTTTACTGGACGTTTACTAATTTGATCACTGAATATTGCCAAGGAAAGGTAGTTTCATTTCAATATGTACATGGGACTTTTTTATTTTTCTGCTTGAAACTTTATCGAGTGGGAATGTTCATAATCCTAAGACTTCTGCTGAGATAATATTATTGTGTTTGCTTGTATTTAAGCTATCACGTTGGACATTTCTTCACTTGTCTAGCAATTATAAGTAAGGTAATCTGCAGAAAATGAACCTGTGGTAGCGTTGTTAACATCAGAAATAAAAGAAATCATTTTATCCACAGCGTCAAAGACAATGACGCCTACACCATTTGGTTTAATGCCTTGATTTGTCTTGTTTTTCTAAGCAGTGACTTTGTAAAGTTCTCCGCTTGCAGATAATTTAACAATAGGAAGAAGCTATATGGATTTTCTTTGTCGTCTTCTGCCCTGAAATTGTGAAATTTAATCGTTAGTAAACCTGTACTGTTATCTCCAGTTGGTTTACAAATAATTGGACTGAAAGATGAATGCATTGTTCTTCGAGTAAGGGTCGTCACAATATTTTAACATGGCTACTTCATTTGACTTCATTCCCCCTTGGTCACTGCAGTTGCCGTAGGCTGCAATGCTTATATGCTTTTTTGGTTGATTTTACTTATGTTGAAAAGCCTTTTTTGTGCTGAAAGGTGATACGTAGCTAACATAATTATTTCTACTTGTGTTTCATTTGCAGGCTTGATTTGAATCTTGTGTTGTTGCCTACATCTGAGTTTGTCTTTTGTTGGGATGATGGGATAACTGAGACACTCTTTACTCTGAGCTGCAAATCTGATTGCTGTACTGCTTTAAATCTCAGCTAACAGTTCTGGACGTTCATTCCTCTTTCCTAGTGAAATGTTCGGATTCTAATGTCTATTATTTCTGGTGTTCTGGAAAATAAGGCAACTGGGGATTGAGCTTCTTGCTAAGATGAAGGATTTGTGCAAGAGAAAGCCTTCTCTTTCTGATCTTACAGGAATTAGAGAATCTCGGCTTGATTATTTCGCTGAGAGTCCCAAATTTTGATACAACTGCACCAACAACACGAAGATTGAAAATGTAATACGAAGAAACAAAAAGTTTAAAAGGATCTGTTGTTCATAGCGATGGAAAAGTGATATAATCCAAAGTTCGATCTTTGGGTCGTGATATTCGTTGTATGATCATCGAGCAAAGAAATCTTATTGTGCTCAATGCATATAACTGAAAATGGAGAACTAATCAGCGGAATAGTTTTCTGGTTCAGCCTCTGTTAAAGGTCAACCAACTGAAAGAGATCATTCCATAAAATGTACAAAAACATTCGGAACTTGCTAGACGAAACCTTGTGCAGGATTGAATTCTTCGAATTGTTGCAAGGGAAAAGTTGAGGCAGAGAGCTGGGGATAACACTCTTTCCATGTTGGACAATATCTCAATTGATTCAGCTGTCTTTATCTCTTAAGTTTTTGAAAGAGTCTAATCAGGAAAGTCATTCAGAGGTACCTGGATTGAGTGAGTTATCAGATGCACACAGTTCAGTTCAGCTGCTTGAATTAGCGCCTCCCTCGTTCTGTTCATTCACTGCAGATTTGAGCTTGAAATCTGTATTTGTTCTCCAGCTTATTGCCTGTGTCCCATTGGGTCCAGTTTTCAGAGTACGGCAGGCCCAATGCAGTTGCCTTCTACGACTAACAGCCTCCAAACACTACCTCCACTAGCGTCTTTATTGGCAAGAACGCAAAGCATGCAGTCTCCACCTACTGGTCTGCAATTTTTGAGGCCCCCCATAATGGAACTACCATCATTCATTCTGGATATTGTGGGGCGATTGTCATTCTGGATAGTTCACATCCCGATTATTGATATTTACTCATCTGGCCAGAGATACTTGGTCAGTACTTCTGGTACCATGTTACCCTACATTACAATTTTGGTTTATTAAATCCGATTTTGTAGTATGTTGCTGCATTTTACAATTACACTTTGTTGCTCTGCATTCCAGATCTCCATGACTTTTGCATGATGATTAAAACTGTTCAACATTAGGAGGATCTTTTACTGCCATTCAGTGTTGTTTTGTCTTTCAGCAGCTCTCATGAAGTTGTCTCCGGGAGTATTTTTTGCCTTATAACTAACGGACTCAAATGTCTTAGTCTCTAGACAGCCTTATACTGTCCGTCTCACAAGTAGTAAAATGTTTTTCCGTAGGTTGTCCACGGGGGTATCATGTTGTTTTGTGAAAATTATTTGTTTAAAAATTTGATGCTATGCATGCTGCTGGTATTTTGAAGATATTGAACTGAGCAATTTGTGACCTGGTTTGGTGATGGCCTTTTGCAGGTTTGTTTAAAATATGTGGTTTCAGGGTACTTGTATCTGTTTGAATTACACATGGCAGCTAAGTGATTGAAATCAATAATCTTGCGGAAGCCATTTATTGGTATCTCAATATACATGGACATTTTTCATCTAGCTAAGGTAACACCTCCTTAGAGATCTGCAGTCTAATTGGTTTTGCTTTGTTTTGGCTTTCGTGTTTGAGGGGCTGTTTTTGGTTTGATTTGCTTGTTTGGGTGGTATTGGGAGCCTTTGTTATTAAAAAAGAAAAAGAAAAAGAAAAGGTAACATGCTAATATGTAACTATAAATTCAATCAGTTGGTATTTCTGTTGTAAAAAAATTCGTTTCATCACTTGCTCTGTTACAGGTGCTTGGAAAAGGATGAATTTCAGCTGGTAAGGACTGATGTCGTAGCGGTCTGGGTCGTATACATGTCGTTTATTTTGATTTCAATAATTAATTTATCATTCAACAGCCATCCTCCGCTCTTAAGCTCGTCTTCTCTCGGGACCCAAACAGGCTCAAAGGTAGTTGATGTGGAATCACCAAAGCTATGTTTCTCTGAAATAATTAGACTAATATCAACACACGGCTTCTTCAAAAATACAAATACACATGATGAAAGAAGAATGTTTTGTACCATGATATTGGAGGTCGGACCCTTGATCTGTTTGGTTTTTGATAGTGATCGTAAAGTACATGTGAATTGTATCCACTTCCTTTGTTAGCCAAATCGTTTTCGTTGCTGACTTATTATAATTCCAACAACGCATTATCTTGTTCCATCCGTTGTGTAAACACCTTAATATATAGTCTTGCGTCTTCTCTTCAACCTCTTTTTCATCTTCCTCTTCATCAAGTAAACTGATCTTGAATCCGAAGCACTTTATCCCATCGGGTTCAACCCTTGATAGTTGTACAGCCCTGTACGAGAAAAAGTGAGTAAATATTATCATGCTACGTATAATACCAATAAACAAATGTACGTTGCTCACCATTCTTTACTCTCAGGACCCCTAAAGATTTCTTCTTGTTTATCAGAAATATTGTCAATAGTCCAATCGAAAACAACATCTTCCTGATGCAATGGATGACCAATGGCTCGAATTATGTACTTAGTATTTGCTAGAACACAAACTTCAGCACCGAAGATGCACGTGTCGTTGATTAGGTATCCGTTTAGCGGAGCTATCAAGTCTCTCAAGGGAATCAATTGCGAAAAGCCGCAATATTTCTTTGCCAAGCAAAGCCTTGTGACGTTGGGATCTGGTTGATAATACAAAAGTCATACTCTGCCAAATAAGAAACTCTAAATAAAATAAAACCTTTCATACCTTCCCCTACCAAGAAGTTGCCAGAGATGTGGTTGTAGATGAACATAGCAAACTTAATGTGTAACTGTTGGGCTAAAGGCAGGGCATCAACGAGCTCCAAGTAAAGAGAAACATGGCCTTCGCCATTGCAGTTTTTATCTCCATCAGGGTATAAATGTAGCCTCCTGAAAAACATCCGTCAGAATATATATAAAAATAAAATTGAGTAACAAAAACACTAATTGTTACCATTGGTAGCCGTCTGCCCTGAAGATGTGTGAAACATGCATACTTGTTCCAATCTTGCGAAGCATGATAGAAAGAGTTGAAAAGGACTTGATATTCATCAAGTAACTCGCTGGTGGATGAGACCTTTCAACTAGTTGTGGGGGGCCTGGACTGTTAGAGGATGGAGGTGGCATAACAAAACTACTGCCCTGAGTAGTAGGCTGCTCCTCCCATGCACTTTCTGGAACTGGGTCCTCGTCAAATATTAATGTTTTAATGACCTCCTCTTCACCAGGCTTCGACATGTCTGCTTTTGATCAATAACTCAATGTTTATTTATACAACTGATTTTAGAAATACAAATATATGGAAATACAAATAAAGGTAACTGTTAATAGAAAATTTTCAATTATTTATTTTTAGAAATTCTGATTATTAATTACTAAATAGGAATAAGCAAAAATTATAGAAACTGATTTTAGAAATACAAATATATGGAAATACAAATAAAGGTAACAGTTAATAAAAAATTCAATTATTTATTTTTAGAAATTCTGATAATAGGAATAAGCAAAAATTATAGAAACTTCGCATTATTATATATACATATTGCCATACCACAACAACATCTATCGCCTGCTACTGCTAGCTGATCATATGGATAATGCTGCTCCACATGCTGAAGAGGCTGAAGATCAAGTGCTGTCTTCTACATGCGGTAACTGTTATGTCTTTTTTTCCACTTTCAATATTATATATTTTCCTAACACATAATTGTTTTACGTGCAGCTGTGATTTCAGTGCGGACTGCACCTCCTAAAGATATCATCTTTAAGTGTGAATGTATACAAATATTATTTGCAAAACTGTTCGTGATGTCCGATCCATTCGAATCTGGAGGTTTTAAATGGTAAACAAAACGCATCTTTTTAATTTCTACCTCTGTATATCTCTGAATTATATTATTTTTAAAGGCGGTTGAAGGTATACCCACATGGAAGGACGATTAGAGGCATTAATACTAATGGATACACCTCAGTTTACCTGAAGCTAGCTGAGGATGACCAACTGCTTCCTTGTGGCTGGGAGCTCAATTTCACATTTAGAATTTTCTTGTACGACCAAATTCGAGATCAATATTTCACTATGGAAGGTACCTATGTTAACATCCATTAGTATCGATCGTTCAATAAGCTAGCTAGTATCCTGATTTATTTGAACCTTGCAGGAGGACCACACGTTATAACACGCCTTCACGCGACAAAAAGAGAATGTGGATTTATACGTTTTATACCGATCGAGGCCATCTTGGATGTCAACAACGGATTTGCTCTCTCTGATAGTGTCACATTTGGAGCTGAGGTCTTTATTTTAAGCAAAACAAATACCAATCTTCCCAGGATCCATAATCAAGGGTTAATGGCTGAGGTTGTGTCCCATGTACAATTGCCTGACTCAGAACTTAGTTATGCTGGCATGATTGAGCACCTGTTTATCGACAAATATTACCCTTTTGCTTACTCCCATGATTTTCAAGCAGCCAACAGTCATTGGTAAGTAAACGATAATTTTCTGACACTCTTTGAACACTTGCAAATAACAACAAATATGTCCATGCAGGAAACTAAAAATAGAAAACAACGGAATGTCAGATCGTATTGTCATATGTTTGCAACTGATGACTCCATCTCGAGATACTTTCATGCGCACATTATTAAACTGGATTATGCGAAAGGATAGGGTTGAAAGTCTAGATACAACTTGTATGTATGTCCACTGTACGGTGAAGATATTAAATCAACTTTGCACGCAACATTCCAAGGCGTATTCAGGTAAATTGGAATAATTATTTGGTACATAATGTGCTTATACTAACTCTAACATATCTTTTTATTGTGCAGTGAGTCACGTATTCAGTTACGATTCCACCCCTTGGTATTTGAGTGACTTTCTGACCTTGAATGATCTCAAAGATGACAATCAAGGTTTTTTAGTGAATGGCCGTCTTGCATTTGAAATCAAGTTTGAAGACATTCTAATCCACAAAGGCTGCTTGTAATTTTCACTTTACAGTTATTATATATAGTTTAGTTTGCAATGTAATTTCCTTCAAGGTTAATCCTACACAATATTAAATTGAAGTTTGATAGTGAAATTCACAAATCAATAACTGGATAAATCTTATATAAATCCATTAATGTATATAAGAATTTTATACCAGATATCTTTCCTAATAAATTATAGAAGGTAAAGATGATATTATGTTAGAATACGATGTTGATGCAATAAAATAGTAAAATTAGAAAGAAATGAAACACAGTGACGAATATTAGTATTTGTCTAAATATTATTTTATTTTTATAATATTATTTAATAAATTACATCGATAGATAATCTAACGATTTGTGAGGAATAGATGAGGTTGAATTTGCATGGACTTTAGGCAGGGACTCGATAAGATGTGTCCAGAGAGTGGTCTATCTATTGATCTTAATTGAGAGATCATTTAGCTGCAGTGGGTCGACCTCCGAAGGGGACTTGGTCAGAGCACAATGAGCAGTAGTTGTCTTGGGGAAGGCTATGACATCTCGAATTGAATTAACACCGGCAAGGAGCATCACCAGTCTGTCTAAGCCAAATGCAATCCCTCCTGTAGATTTGCAATATTTCAGATTTTTTGTATAGAAATGGTATTGTCAGTGAAAAATGGAGATTACCGTGAGGAGGAGCCCCCATATCGAAAGCCTCTAAAAGATACCCAAATTTGTCTTCAGCCTGCCAAAAAAGAATAATATATCAATCATTTATCGTTCTTAGAACTGTACTGCAGAGAGTAAGCGATATAGCAACAAAAAAATTTGGGCTGACCTCCTCTGCAGAGACACCGATGGTTTCAAAAACCTGTAGCTGAATTTCTCGTTTATATATTCTCAAGCTTCCGCCACCAATCTATACAATGATCAAGCTTAAATATGTCATTTAAATTTGAAACAACTTTGCCAGCTCACTTGAAAGCTAATCATACCTCAACTCCATTGTAAACCATATCATAAGCCAAGGCACGTGCAGCGGGAAGGTCAGATACATCTTCAGGGTTTGGAGCCGTGAAAGGATGATGTAAAGGCTGTTGATTAGATATTAGAATCAAGGTTAGTTTCAATGGCAATATTATCAACAGCAAAAAAGTGTCAAATAGATGAGACTATTTTAAACGAGGCTTGCATACCTCGAGCCTTCCCTCTAGACTGTTCCACTCAAACATCGGAAAATCCGTGACCCAGAGGATTGCATGCTTGGACTATGCAACCAGCAACATAACTGAACCAACATTAGCCTCTGATAGTGGAATATAATTTTCACCGGCTAATATGCAAATATTGTTGTTCCAGCATATTTAAATATATAGCACCTACTTGGTCAATCAAGTCCAGGTCATGCGCAACAAACAACCTGAGGCGATCCAGTGTTCTATTGACAGCTGCAGGTTTACCAACTGCAAACAAAATAAGATCACCGGATTTCGCACCACACTGCCTCAGTAGCTCTTCTTTGTTAGCTGAGCTTAAACTCGAAACAAGTGCCGGAACTCCTTCAATGTTTCCTGTATGATCGTTTAGCACAGTCAAAATAAAACTTCATGCCTAATCAAAGAAAATTGCATCACAGTAGCTTAGTGGTTCACCGTCATCTAAAACCCTCAGGTATGGCAGCCCCTTTGCCCCTGATTTCATCGCTTCTGTATAAATTTCACCCTTTTTAATCTTTGTGTTTGAGTAACTTTTGGCACCTGTAGGAATACATAATACTTTAATGATTCCTCCATCAGCCAACGAGTCCGTAAAAACCTTGAATGTTGATCCCGAAAATAAACTAGAAACCTGCATTTCAAATGTAAGCAGTTAAATATTTAAAAGTAAGAAAGACGCTTCTAATAAAGCAAATACAACAAAATAAGCCAATCAACTGAAAGACAGTTGCAAATATTTACATCTTTTAATTCAAGGTCAAAGCGGGTGTCAGGCCTATCAGAGCCATAACGGCTTATAGCTTCAGCATATGTAAGCCTTGGGAACGGATTCGGCAGCTCAATACTCTTAACCTCTGAAAACACCTGACAAATATAATATAATATCTCTTAAATGTTGAAACACAATATGTTATGAAACTAATACAACGAGATTAACCAACATGTCGAATCAGATTTTCATTAAGCTCCAACATCTCTTCCAATGGAGTAAAAGCCAATTCCATATCGAGTTGTGTGAACTCAGGCTGCCTATCAGCCCTCAGATCTTCATCCCGGAAACATCTATAATTACAAAAGCCAAAATTATTTAAAAATGAGTGCTACAACAAAATTCTGTATCTTCAGACTAAAAAATAACAACACACCTTGCAATCTGATAGTATCTGTCGAAACCAGATACCATGAGCATTTGCTTGAATAGTTGAGGACTCTGCGGCAGCGCATAAAATGTCCCTGGCTTCAAAAAGAAATACACATTTATAACCGTAGACTAAGGGATGTCAAAACAATCAAGAGCACTCATTGATGAATTACCTGAACTCTCGATGGCACCAAGTAATCCCGAGCACCCTCTGGAGTGGATCTTGAAAGTATGGGAGTTTCAATCTACCTTAGGAAAATGAAAGAATCAACATAGGGGATTTATAGCTGACAATTTTTCGGATGTTACCGACACACATTTAGTTCACTAAATTTTATAAAGGTTGAAGAAGTACCTCTACAAAACCATGCAAGTCTTCCAAGTGCCTTCTGATCAGTTTCACCACTTGATGTCTCAAAAGTATATTTGAACTCATTTGCTGCCTACGCAGATCCAAATATCGGTACCTAAAGAATCAATTCACTACATAAATATATTTGAAGGATAAAATTCTTTACATTGTCAATTAGCTTCCGAAAGCCTACCGTAGACGAATCTCTTCTTTAGCGGAATCTTTCGAATCATCTGAAGTAGTAACCAAGAATGGCAGCTTTGCTTTCACATCATTCAATACCTGAACCCGCTCAGCCGCAATCTGCAAATAAACTAATGAGCCTAAGCTCCAAATGCATTTGAATCAAACTACTTCTTTATGTCACTCACTATTAACCTATCATTACCTCTATCATGCCTGTTTTCATTTTCTTATACACAGACTCAAGTGGCCGAAGACGAACCACACCTTCAACCGCTACTACATACTCAATCCGCAGGTCATTTACGATCGAATGTGCCTCCGGAAACTCATTAGGCAGGGTCGTCACCTGCCCAGTAACAATTACACAATCAAATTCAATTCCCTAGGCATATTTGACATTAGAACTTGCATTCTACGCACCAACACGCAATAAACCACAACCAGGCAATTAATTTAAGTACCTGAATCAACCCTGTATGATCCCGCAAATTGAAAAACGTCAATCCACCATGAACTCTATGCAAAGCAACCCATCCACACAACCTGACCCTCTTCCCCAAATCCTCATCAGACAACTCACCACAATATCCACTCCTACTAACCCACTCCAACCCATCTCCCACCACTATCTTCCCTTCAAAAACCTCACCTTTCTCAGCCTGGACCGGCGTAGCAGGAACAGTACTAGCCGCACACACCCTCAAACTCCCTCTACCGCTTCCAACCGCCGCATGTTTGTGTCCCAAGTAAGCCAATTGAACCACAGTTCGATTCAAAGGCGCAAACTTTAACCGGATAGGAAAATATAGAAGCGGCCTGAGCGTAACAGACATCACTGTGGTCAAGATGCGAGGTGGGTTTGTGCTTTAATTATCTCATCTACGCTATTCTCAAGGGGTTTTAGCCTTTAGCAGATTACGATGATGATGACGTTCTTGTCGTCCCCAGGAATCGTTATTCAATTGAACCGGTATGATCCACTAGTTCGGTTTATAGTTTGATGTGCACTAGTTCGGTTTATAGTTTAGCCCAGTAGTTCGGTTTAAGGTTTCATACGCAATAGTTCGGTTTATAGTTTTATATGGGATTAGTTCGGTTTACAAGATGGTTCGATTAAAATGCACGACGGACCCTCTTCAGTGCATCTTCGTTTCGCTTCATTTCTCTTTCTACCGATTTCGAGAGGTTTGATGTGAATTTGAAGCTTTTGTTTTGATGCGGAAAGATTCGAGTTAGGGTTTTGGAGATGGCGTCGACTTCTCAGTCCATTCGGTATCTTCCGTTGCCTGCGGCAGGAACTGCGAGCGCGTTAGGGATTCAAGAGGCGCATAATAGAGTGCTTGCTGACCTGTCCACTCGCGGCACTCCGAAGGTTAGGGTTTTTGTTGATTTTTGGTTCAGTCTTGCATTTTGTTTAAGTAGGTCTTATGGTTAGGGTTTTATAGCAAATGTATTGGTTTATTTGATTGGATTGATTACTCTTTTTTGATGGAATTGTTTTCGAGCAGGATGAAGCTGTGGCAGCATTGAGGAAGCACCTTGCAGAAGGAGCTCATGATTTGAATGGAGAGGCGTTTACGCGGTTTATGGATAAGTTTTATGACAAGATATCGGAAATGTTAAATAGTGTAGATGTTACTGAAAAATTTGGGGGCATTAAGAGCTATCGATGAGCTGATAGACGTGCCACTAGGGGAGAGTGCATCCAAAGTGTCAAGGATTTCTAATTACATGCAAATTGTGTTTGAGAAGAAGCGTGATCCTGATGTACTGGTGCTGGCTAGTAGAGTTCTTGGGCATTTAGCTAGATCTGCTGGACCACTGGCTGCAGAGGAAGTGGAAAACCAGGTAGGTTTGTGTTAGTACAGTCGCAGTGGATTCATTTGTGTAGCTGTCTTATGTGATTTATTGTCTCAGGTTAGGAAGGCTCTAGACTGGTTACGTGGGGACAGAATAGAATCACGTCGGTTCGCTGCTGTGTTGATATTGAAAGTAAGTAATATGTTATATGTGATGAGTGTCTCTGAGAGACTGAGACTACGACCATTGAATAAGGATGGAAGGTGTTTAAATCTAGTTTCGAGCATTTATTCAGTCACTAAAGCGAATACATTTAAACACATGCATGGATGAATAATTTGCTTCATAAACATGTGTGTTATGGTGAAGATATTTTGCAGTGTAAGAAACTTCTCTTATCACACGCATGCCTTTTACTACAGGAAATGGCAGAAAATGCATCAACTGTATTCAATGTTCATGTACCCGAATTCGTTGATGCCATATGGGTTGCATTGAGAGATCCATCGTTAGCTGTACGCGAGAGAGCTGTGGAGGCGCTTCGTGCTTGCCTTCGTGTAATTGAAAAACGAGAAACACGATGGCGTGTACAATGGTCAGTGGTTCATCTCTTTGTTTGATGTTCAAGTCTCATATTTTGGCTTGTTCGGCTTTGGTAATAAACGATATACGTAACATATACACCATGTTGTGACAGGTATTATAGAATGTTTGAGGCCACACAAGATGGACTGACTAAAAATGCTCCTGTTCACAGCATACATGGTTCTCTGCTTGCCGTTGGAGAGCTTCTTAGGTGATAAACTTTCTTGTTCCATACTTGTAATATTTTTATGTAGATTAAAACCATCACATGTTGAAATTTAACTTAGGGCCCTTTTACCGAATCCATCTTCTTTTAAGTAACTGACGGATCATTTTTGTGAGTTCTGCATTTGTTTGTTTGTTCCTTCTCTGCAAGAGTTTATTCTTTCTGGCTTTCTTTTGTAATGACATATTTTTAACTATAAGATAAATATAAAGTTCATTTGTAGCTTGAGGATATTATATAGTTCTTTATGCTTCTGGAGTAGTAACTGAAGCATTTTGATTTAAAGATATAGCGTTGAATTCTGGGATGTACATTTGAACTTTGGATGTAATGCCGGATTATTGTCAATTAGTCATCTGTTTGGTTACATGCTTGAATTCGTTATATCAGCTTTTTGATGTATTTGATTGCAGGAACACGGGAGAGTTCATGATGTCGAGGTACAGAGAGGTGGCTGAGATTGTTCTTAGATACTTGGAACACAAGGACAGGCTTGTTCGCCTAAGCATAACTTCACTGCTTCCTCGAATTGCTCACTTTCTGCGAGATCGCTTTGTCACTAACTATCTGAAGGTTGCTGTACTTCCTATCATATGCAGCTAGTAATAATTTTCTATGAGGGTATGTCCTGAATAAAGATCCAATAGTCCTTGCTGGATTCATTTTTTTATCTATTTATTGTAGATTTGCATGAATCACATCCTTGTAGTACTGAAAATGCCAGCTGAGAGAGGAAGTGGGTTCATCGCTCTTGGGGAGATGGCTGGCGTACTGGATGGGGAACTTATTCACTATTTGCCGACAATAACTTCTCACTTACGTGATGCAGTATGTCATGTTACTTAAATGTATAATGTTGTACAAATCTTGGTTGTCTCTGATTAATATCTTTAGATCAGTGGACTACACTAGCATCCTTAGTTTTATCTTAGTGGATCCTTGGAATTTATTTAATCGGCCTTGTAATGAGTCTACAGATTTCTCCCAAGAAAAGCCAGCCATTGCCTGAGGCATTGATATGTGTTGGCAATATAGCAAAAGCCATGGGACCAATGGTAGAGCCTCACGTCCGAAGCCTGTTGGATGTAATGTTCTCCGGTGGTCTATCTTTTACCTTAGTGGAAGCTCTTGAGCAAATTTCTCTCAGGTAACTTTCAATTTCTAAGCATTCTGCATGGCTATAAAAGTTTATTCTTACATGAGTTTTTTATAATATCAGTATACCATCTCTGCTTTCAACAATCCAAGATCGCTTGCTTGACTCCATCTCAGTAGCTCTTTCAAGGTCTCATCTCCAGGCTAGGCCACCTGTAGCTGTTGTTCGAGGAAACATAATGACTAACCCTCAACAAGTTTCTGAATTTTCTGGCCCTGCTCTTATACAGCTAGCTTTGCAGACCCTAGCTCAGTTCAATTTCAAGGTTTGTAGTTCCGTCATTCTATGATATTTGTGTTCGTCTAATTAGTTCATATCTAAGCATTGGGTATCTATTTATCAACTTTTAGGGCCATGATCTTCTTGAGTTTGCTAGAGAATCGGTTGTTGTGTACCTTGACGATGAGGATGGAACCACCCGAAAGGATGCTGCTCTTTGTTGCTGCAGATTAATAGCAAATTCCTTTTCAGGTATCGCAACTACACAATTTAGTGCTACTAGATCCAGTCGAGTCGGGGGTAGAAGGCAAAGACTTGTAGAAGAGGTATACGAACTTTGAAGCTCATATGCCTCTTACTTTTTGCATTAAACCATTAAGGGCGTATTTACAATCTTGATTGTTGGGGACAACTAATGCTTTTCAGCAATCAGCTTGCTGTTTTCACCGTAATTTTTTATTCTAGTGACTAGTTGTCTCCCATTATTATTGAATGAGGGTTGTAACGCTTTGCTTCGAGTGAAATCCTTACTGAGGATCTAAGCAAATTACTGCTCCCCCACAGATCGTGCAAAAACTTCTCGTTGCAGCTGTGGCAGATGCTGATGTAGTTGTTCGCCGATCAATCTTTTCATTGCTCCACGAAAATGGAGGCTTCGATGAATTTTTAGCACAAGCTGATAGTCTAAGTGCGGTGTTCGCCGCGCTAAATGATGAGGTTAGTGGAATCATAGGTCATGTTAATATGTTATTTGTTCCCTAGATATAAATGATGATAATTTCGACATTCAATTGGTACTACCGTTCAGCTGTGTATCATAACTTCACAGCTACTGATTGGTCCGTTTGGGATATTTCCCGAGTATTTAATTGTTGGGTTAGTTTATGTATATAGTGCTATATAAGCAGCTGTTCTGTGCTAGCACCTCATCACTCTTTACTCCTTTCTCAGTTTTGGTGGCTTAATTGTGCAATGCTTTCAACTGTTGCAGGATTATGATGTTAAAGTGTTTGCAATTTCGGTTGCTGGTAGGTTGTCAGAAAAAAATCCAGCATATGTCCTTCCAGCACTTAGGCGCCATCTAATCCAGCTATTGACATATTTGGAGCACAGGTAATGCGTTTAACTGTTGGACTCAATCGTATTACAAAAGTGGGTCAACTTATTGCTCTATTCATTTCAAACCTCGTATCATAGATGTTTCATCTTTATTCCGTTTGTTTACAAGCAGTGCAGATAGCAAATGCAAAGAAGAAAGTGCAAAGTTATTGGGTTGTTTGATTCGCAACTGTGAACGGCTTATTCTACCCTACATAGCTCCAATACATAAGGTTGGTTATTTGAAACTGGGTTGCATTGTGTCTAATGTTACTATTCTTTTCTTTCACTATCATTTTTTCTACTCCTAGGCACTCTTGGGAAAACTGTCGGAAAAAACGGAGGGTGGGGTAAATGCGAACAACGGCATCATTAGTGGCGTCTTAATAACTGTTGGGGATCTTGCAAGAGTGGTATGTTTTCTTATTGCAAACTTGGTTCATAAATCTTTTACTCTGTGTTTTGCATTTGGATTGGGTATGCATGTTATGTTGGCAAAAATTGTGAGTCTTGTGTGGTGACTACTTTGTGTGCATATATGCAACTCTTCACGAGTCATGGTCATGGAAACTTACCTGCACTGCACATCTGATTATGGTGAAATAAAACCTGGTTGTTGTGGTCATGCAACTGTTTATAAATTGTATCCAGGTCAAAATTTTCCGTCTGTGGTCATGCAAGGGAAGTGCCATATTTTGTGCTCTTCTTGTTTCTGACTGATATTTGCTCAATCAGGGTGGGTTTGCAATGAGGCAATATATACCTGACCTTTTGTCCAACATTGTGGAAGCTTTGTTGGATGGGGCTGCCGCCACCAAGCGGGAGGTCGCTGTTGCTACTCTTGGTCAAGTTGTTCAGAGCACTGGGTTAGTACATTGTCATCTTGCACGCATGTCGAACTTGATATTTACATCGCAAAAATGCCATTGTTGCATATGACTGCAATAAATCTTATCTGCTGTTATTGGGCACACAGATATGTTATTATTCCTTACAACAAATACCCTGCACTTCTTGGATTACTCTTAAAGCTGCTGAATGGAGAACTAGCATGGTCTACGAGACGCGAAGTGTTAAAGGTAGTTGAATGCGACCGAGAAGAGTTTGGTAGGTATCTTTTCATTTTACACTTACCTGAGGCTATCATGGTTTTTAGGTTCTTGGAATCCTTGGCGCTTTGGATCCTCACGTCCATAAACGCAATCAACGAAGCTTGCCAGGCGCACACGGTGAAGTTGCCCATACTGCAGGTGACAATGGTCAGCGTATTCAATCGATGGATGAGCTACCAATGGACCTTTGGCCATCTTTTGCTACTTCTGAAGATTATTATGCCACGGTGTCAATTGAAATTCAAATTTATGCTCTCTTTGCTTTTTAGCATATTTGGAACTGACCTTACCTCATCTTATCTTCTCAGGTTGCTATAAATTCATTGATGAGAATTCTACGAGACTCGTCACTTGCCAGCTACCACCAAAATGTTGTAGGATCTCTAATGTTTATATTTAAGGTCCGCTTTCTCTCCCTCTCTCCAAACAATCATTGGTTCGTTGTAGTTTTGGAACTTAATTTATCTTGCACCTTTTCCGACTCTTTACCTTGAAGTAAAATGGTCCGTTACATTTTTCATAATGTTATTTTACCCTTTTCATTTTAGGCCATGGGTCTTGGATGTGTTCCATATTTGCCCAAGGTTAGTCATTTCACCGAACTTACCAATAATCTGAAATATGTCGTCAAGTATGTTGTCCGTTTTCTTTTGTTATTTATTATATATTTATATGTGGTTACTGAAAACTTATCTAATTTTAAAATTTTCACTTACTGTCATTAATTTTTGAATGTTGATTGATTTTTTGAGTCCCAGTGATGATGACCTTTATATGCATATTTTAACGTTGCAGGTTTTGCCTGAGCTCCTGAATATTGTTCGTAACCGTAACCGTACAGGTGATGAGTTTTTGAAGGATTTTATAACATCAAAACTCGGAACATTGGTATCTATTGTTAGACAGGTATGTATCTCCCACTGTACCTGAATATTTGAATAATACCATTCTATTATAAATATAAGAAAACTTTATAAAAATTCCTGTTTCTTATGCAGCATATACGTAAATATCTTCCAGATTTGCTATCTTTAATTTCTGAACTCTGGTCATCCTTGAGCTTGCCAGTTACTAATCGACAGCAGTCCGGCCTTGCAGTAAGCTCATCTGTTGCTTTCACAAAGTTCCTGATCTCTTTACATGTTTGTCTTTGATCCGCTGCCTTTTCATTTTAATGCCAGCAATTTTTTGTTAAATAGATTTTGCATCTAGTGGAGCAACTCTGCTTGGCGCTCAATGATGAATTCAGAAAATACCTTCCGGGTATTCTTCCTTGCTGCATCCAAGTTCTGAGTGATGCTGAACGATGTAGTGACTACACATATGTTCTGAGCATGCTTCACACTCTTGAAGTTTTCGGAGGTAAGAGATTTTCATATTTTGACACAAATATGTTCCCTCTTCCCTGTGTATGAACTTTATCCTACTTTCGGTATATATTTACTCTTAAGATTACCAATTACCAGATTTTTGTTTATGAATAGGGACATTGGATGAGCACATGCATCTTCTTCTACCTGCTCTTATTAGATTGTTTAAAGTAGATGTTCCGATGGATGTCAGACGTGCTGCCATTAAGACCCTTACAAGATTAATCCCATGCATTCAGGTTAATTACGTTTTCCAGCCCACCATCAGATTTCTGTGAATCTGTACATGGTTTAACTGTTATTATTGTCCCTTTAGGTTACTGGTCACATATCATCTCTCGTGCATCACTTGAAGCTTGTCTTGGATGGGTCAGTTTTTTTTTTTACATTGATTTGAAACTACTTTGTCTAAAATTGCCTATTTATATGGACATTTTTGCCAACCGCTTGGCATGGTTGTAATGAAATGATTATTCATAGCAACTTTTGCACTTACGCCATGGACTGGTCACAGTTGACCCTTATTGCCTAGGAAAGGTTTATTAGCTATATAAATGTGTGCGCCGTGCGGCACCACCTTAATCTAGAGATCATGCTACAATGGTCCCTACAACTTTCTTTCCATAAGGTTCTATTGTTTTTACTTGCTTCAAATTTCTTAACCCACAGAAAGAATGACGAGCTCCGAAAAGACTCTGTTGATGCGCTTTGTTGTTTAGCTCATGCTCTTGGGGAGGATTTTACTATTTTTATCCCTTCAATCCAAAAACTTCTCTTGAAGCATCACTTAAGGGTGGGTGTTTATTTTAATTTGTAGTGTCAATGAATACTATCTTGCTTTGATTTCACATACACTGTACACTTCTTACGGTTTTAAGATGAAAAGTGGTATGTTCAACTTGCTTGTCATTTGTTTTTTGTGTGATGTGTCCTTATTGTATTTTTATTGAAATATCAGCACAAGGAATTTGAAGAAATAGAAGGACGTCTGCAGAGACGTGAACCGATAATATTGGGAACTACTTCTGCACGCAGGTTGAGTCGAAGGCTTCCCGTTGAGGTTATTAGTGACCCTTTAAATGAGGGTGATAATTACCCCAAAGATGATGGATCTGATTCGCAAAAGCAGCACTGGAAGGTAATCTAATTTTAACATCAGTTTATTTATGTTCCCAAGGATTCAGTGACCTGTGAAGCTATAATATGAGTGATATAGTTATTTCGAAACAGGAAATTACATTTTTGCTTGGCAGAGTGAAGTTAGGAACCTCTGATTTTAATAAAAAATTTGGTAATAAAGAAAATTTGTTCATTATTGGCTCAATTATGTTGATGTAGGTAAATGACAAACGATTGCTTGCTGCTGGAGAGGCTTCCCAGCGAAGCACCAAGGACGACTGGACGGAATGGATGAGGCACTTTAGTATTGAACTCTTACGAGAATCTCCTTCTCCAGCTCTGCGGACATGTGCGAGGCTTGCACAGTTACAGGTGTGGGAACTGCTCATTTTTTAATTTTACTTCATCGTTGCCAATTGCCACACTTCAGAACCTAATGAGTCCTGCACAGGCGCCAATTGTGCATCGTTTTACTTTTTATTGATGATATATGACGAGAATTGTGTTTGGATTACAATGGATGTATGCAGCCTCTTGTTGGGAGGGAGTTGTTTGCTGCTGGGTTTGTTAGTTGTTGGGCTCAGTTAAATGAAATCAGCCAGAAGAAGTTGGTCAGAAGTCTTGAGATGGCTTTTTCTTCACCAAACATTCCTCCTGAGATTCTTGCAACCCTTCTTAATTTGGTACGCTTTTTTAGTTCTATGCCTTTATGGTTGTCGTGAATAGTGAATCACGGATACCTGGTATATTCGTCCTTGACCTTTCATTAGCTGTCTGCTGTCTCTTATCCTATTTGTCATGGATAAATTATTATTATTATTATAGAAATTCTGTTTATTAAGTGCAAAAATCTCGCTCTTGTTATTACTGAGAACATATTACTAACAGTAAACCTCTTCAGGCGGAATTTATGGAGCATGATGAGAAGCCGCTTCCCATTGATATACGAGTTCTTGGAACTTTGGCAGAAAAGGTCAATTCGTTTTCTGTATTTGAATGCTGACCATTGATATTATTTCAAATGAATGTTAACACCCTCTGTTGTGTTTGTAATAATACTGGAAATACTGTTACAGTGTCGGGCTTTTGCCAAGGCTTTGCACTACAAGGAAATGGAATTTGAAGGTGCACGCTCAAAAAAAATGGATGCAAATCCTGTCGCTGTAGTTGAAGCATTAATTCATATAAACAATCAGTTATATCAAAATGAGGTATTATATTGATTAAGGATGATAAATCTTTATGCCTGTTATTTTAGAGTTGCCTGAGTGATGTTTTACGCAGGCTGCCGTAGGGATTTTGACATATGCTCAACAGCAGCTCGATGTTCAACTGAAGGAGTCATGGTATTAGTATAGATGTGCTTTTTTTTATCCTTTGTCATGAAGTGTGCTTGTGTTAAATTAGAGTTTCAAGATCGAAGAATAGAAGTCGCTATATGCTGTGTACTTGATCATTTGTCCATTTCAGGTATGAGAAGTTGCAGCGCTGGGAAGATGCTCTCAAGGCCTATACTGCTAAAGCTAGCCAAGTCACTAATCCAAATCATGTTGCTATGGATGCAACGTTAGGTATGTGAAGCAGATTCTAAGTATTGAATGCGGGATTTTTTGATTCCCTTCTCAGATGTAATCATTTCAAACTGCATTTAAACATTCATTCATGGAATACTTTACCTTTGTACAGTATCCTAACAGTTTTGCATCTCTATAAATGATATTTTCTGTGATCAAGTACATTACTCTTATCAAACTACCTTTGCCCCCAGGACGGATGCAATGCCTTGCTCAGCTAGCTCGCTGGGAAGAACTGAACAACTTATGTAAGGAGTATTGGACATCAGCTGAGCCATCTGCAAGACTGGATATGGCACCAATGGTTTGTTCATGTACTTGAACTTCATTTACAGTGTGCATTATATTCATTTTTATTAATCATTCTGTTTCTCAGGCTGCAAGTGCTGCTTGGAATATGGGTGAATGGGATCAGATGGCCGAGTATGTGAATAAACTTGATGACGGTGATGAGTCCAAACTAAGAATCTCAGGAAACATTGCTAGTGGTGATGGTAGCAGCAATGGGACATTCTTCAGGGCTGTTCTTTTAGTTCATCAAGAAAAGGTACACTTTACACGTTTTTATTACAACTGTGATTGTGAAGCCTTGTCACATTATTTTCATGGCAATAGTATGACGAAGCACGAGAGTTTGTTGAAAGAGCAAGGAAATGCTTGGCAACTGAACTTGCTGCTTTGGTTAGTGTTTCAGTTGTACTCAGTTTGCTTATGTTTAAGCATGTCGTTTAATGTTGATGTTGTTGTTGATTGATGAAGATATCTTTGTTCAGGTCTTAGAAAGCTATGAACGAGCTTACAGCAACATGGTTCGCGTTCAGCAGCTATCAGAACTTGAAGAGGTACTGTATAATTTCATACCTTTCTCCAGTGTGTATTATGCTGCATGTTTTACTTTCCCAAATACATGCGCCTGATATTACTTGCTTTTTTGGACTGGATGTGGAATCATGCAGGTTATTGATTATTGTACCCTTCCTATGGGTAATCCAGTTGCTGAAAGAAGAAAAACTCTTATACGTAATATGTGGACTGATCGTATCCAAGGAGCAAAAAGAAATGTCGAGGTATGACTGTATAATGCAAATTATGCTTTTAACTCTACAATTTTTTGGTACTTAACATGTATGGTGATGCATTGTGGCTATGCACAATAAACATGTGTACTGTTCAGTTATCCATATCAAAACTGACCTGACATGTGTATACTACGGACAGCTTGTAGAGCATAAGAACAATTTATAAACTTGTCAGCTGATGTATAGCATGACCCATATTGTTGGCTTTGAGCTTCCCTCTTGCAGTAGACTAATATTTTGATATAAGGCTGCAGTTCAGTATCCGTTTAATGTTATATGATGACGGATGACCAAATTATTAGATATGAATTTAGGATTGTAAAGATTTGCAAAGTTTTTAGGTATCTTTCAGAATTTTATTTTGGACTTCAAAAGCCACCGGGTCTTGAGTCTAATATGAAGGATGGGTGTCATGAGAGTCAACTCGAGTTTGGGGGCTTGAATTCAATTTTTTAATGAGTAGGGCATAGATAGGAGATAACAAATGCTCGGCACTTTGGGTGTCTTCTATTCAAGTTAATGAACCACACTCATATAATAGGGTTAAACATTCCCACTCTGACTTTAGTAGGTCGCTATTCTTCATGCAGGTTTGGCAGTCAATTTTAGCAGTTAGAGCACTTGTTCTGCCTGCCGATGAAGATACTGAAACCTGGCTCAAATTTGCTTCTCTCTGTAGAAAAAGTGGACGAATTAGCCAGGCTAAATCTACATTAGTGAAACTCTTGAAGGTAGGGCATATACTTATCCCAGCTTATATTCAGTAGTATATGTGTGCTTACTCAATGTTGAGTCACTTGTATACAGTACGATCCTGAAGCACCGGGACATGTTGGGTTCCATGGATTACCTCAAGTGAGACTCGCATATTTGAAATATCAATGGTCGCTTGGTGATGAATTCAAGAGAAAAGAAGCGTTCACTAGGTTGCAGGTATTTTTGAATAATATATTGCACCTTATGTCCAAGTCTTTTCCAAAATACTGCATTCAACTTATGTCGTTGCATTGTGTGGATTATCATAGGAATTAACCTGTGAGCTGTCTGTATCTCCTACGTATCAATCAGTTGGGCTATCCACCTCAACTGCTCTGTCAAGTCCTAGTGTTCCCCTGCTTGCTCGTGTTTATCTGCAACTTGGTACTTGGCAGTGGGCGCTTTCTGCAGGCTTTGATGAACAATCAATTAAAGGTTGGCAGTAGTTTTTTGTGCGTGTCGTCTGTGTATCTGGTTTCCTAATCATTGTTACCAATATTGCAGAAATTCAGACTGCAATTGGAAATGCCACTCAAAGCGCGTCTGAATGGGCGAAGGCATGGCACACATGGGCACTATTCAATACTGCTGTGATGTCTCATTATATTCTCAAAGGTTCATCTCAGACCGCATCTCAGTTTGTTGTTGCGGCTGTCACGGGTTATTTTAGATCAATAAAATATGCTTCTCATGACAAGGGAGTAGACGATAGCTTACAGGTATATTTTCTTCACCTAAACATATACATGACCCGTGTTGTACGACATTTTCATTTTTGCTCTCACATTTGTCTCTAGTTTCATCAATTATCAGTGCGTACATTCATGGTCTGTTTTCTTGTGTTTGCTACCAGGATATTCTTCGTCTGCTTACACTCTGGTTTAACCACGGAGCAACTGCTGACGTTCAGATGGCACTTCAAGAAGGATTCAGTCATGTCAATATAGATACGTGGCTGGTTGTTTTACCCCAAATAATAGCTAGAATACATTCAAACAACCATGCAGTCAGAGAATTGATACAATCACTACTAGTGCGTATTGGGGAGAGTCATCCACAGGTTTAATTTACTTTAATCCTTGGGTTGTTTCAGTCAATGGTTTCGGCTTCTGTTACTTGGAACTTCATGAATACAAAAAGAATAAGACCAAGAGTGGATAAACTAGAATGAGTCTCTTAACTGATTAGAGTAGATATAGTTCTTCATAGTAAGTTGCGTTAACAGTTTATATCTCTGACAGGCTCTCATGTATCCACTTCTTGTGGCATGTAAATCCATTAGTAACATGCGCAGAGCTGCGGCTCAGGAAGTTGTTGACAAAGTTCGACAGCATTATGGCACCCTTGTTGATCAGGTTAAGATTTGTCACCTCTCTCCCTTGTCATATTGTTACCTTCAACATTGTATTATTGGTTGCTGTTTCTCTGTAGGCGGAGCTTGTGTCGAAGGAGCTAATTAGGGTGGCAATTCTTTGGCACGAGATGTGGCATGAGGCAATAGAAGAGGCTAGTCGCTTGTATTTTGGAGAACATAATGTCGAAGGGATGTTTAAGGTGTTAGATCCAATGCATAAACAGTTAGAAGAAGGGGCCGCGAGAAGTAATACTACACTAAAAGAAAAAGCCTTTATTCAGGTGTTTCAAGTTTTTAACAGTGGTGTTAAAATCTGAATTTAATTATGAGTTGGTTGAAATTATTTCATGTTAGCTCAAATTATCAGCATATTATTTTTTTGAATGCAGGCATACCGTAACGAATTGTTGGATGCTTACAAATGCTGTCAAGACTACTTAAACACGGGAAAAGAGGCTGGACTCACACAGGTATATCAAGGCCCTATCAATATTATCTTGTCATTTGTGGCCGGTATGTTCGGTCCTGATTAACTGAATACAATGTGAAGTGGAAACATGAAATTGTCCTTGCAGCCTTCATTCTAAGAACTCATAAGATGAGCAACTTGATTTCCTTATAAATACCTCATTTTATCCATTTGAAATCAATAATGTCTGCTCAAATCATTGCAAATCATCAGTCTCGAACTGATGTAGCATATAAAAAAGGAATTACGTAATAATCATGATGAGTTATGTCATATTTTTGCTACTTACATATACTGCATATTCAGGCTTGGGATCTCTATTACCATGTATTCAAGCGAATAGATAAGCAGCTTCAGGTTCTTACGTCACTAGACCTGCAGGTGTGTGGGCCATCACATTCTTTCTTGTAATATACACTAAATACCGAGCAGTGAGGAGTACTGGTCGTTTTTACAAAAATAAAATTAATATCTTGTGTAATTTGTGTATCAGTCGGTTTCACCTGAACTATTAGAGTGTCGTGATTTGAAGCTTGCGGTGCCTGGAACATACCGTGCAGGTCAAATATGTTCTTTTTTACTGCATATCTTCATTTTAGTTATTGATATTGTATTATATAGTCGTACTAAAATTTGATATGCTGCTCAATCCATTTCAGGATCTCCGGTGGTCACAATAGCATCCTTTTCTCCTCAGCTTGTAATTATAACATCAAAACAGCGTCCACGCAAGTTGACGATCCTCGGAAGTGATGGAGAAGAGTATGCTTTCTTGTTGAAGGGACATGAAGATTTACGTCAAGATGAACGCGTCATGCAGGTCTGACTGCTGTTATCAGTTTAATACGATTCAGCATTCAATGTATATCCACTATCGGAAAAAAATAGTATATCCATCTACGACTATATATGCTTGTCTGAGTTGATATATTGAGATGTTTGAAATGACTTTCTTGTCACAGCTTTTTGGTCTGGTGAACACACTACTAGAAAATTCTAGAAGAACTGCAGAAAAGGATTTATCCATTCAAAGATATGCAGTCATCCCTCTATCTCCAAATAGTGGGCTTATCGGTTGGGTTCCTAATTGTGACACCCTTCACCTGCTCATTCGGGAATACCGGGATGCAAGAAAGGTTCAGTTTTGTCCCTGGCTTTCTTCAAGTGAAAATCTCTGTTTTTCTGTAGGTTGACATATTAACTAATAACCTGGCATCACGATCTATGCTTCATGATTCTCAGATTACCTTGAACCAAGAGCATAAATATATGCTTAGCTTCGCACCCGATTATGACCGTTTACCGCTCATTTCCAAAGTGGAGGTCTTTGAGTATGCTCTGGAAAATACTGAAGGAAATGACTTAGCTAGAGTGAGTAACATCATAAAATTAAGTAGATATTTATACGCTTTCATTTTTTGTGTTTGGTAGAAAGCTGACTTTTTAGAAAACCATAATCATTAGGTCCTTTGGCTTAAGAGTCGCACTTCGGAAGTATGGTTGGAGAGGAGGACAAACTACACCAGGAGTTTAGCTGTCATGAGCATGGTATGTGCCAAAGATAGACCTAATAATAAGTGGTTGATTAATTTGAAAATCATTTGTAAATGTGATTAAGCTGCTTCAAAAATTTGTTCCAGGTCGGTTATCTCCTTGGATTAGGTGATCGACACCCAAGCAACCTTATGCTTCACCGCTACAGGTATCACTAAACTTTATGCCTGTTTTTTCCTCTCATAATTATCTGGTACTGAATATTTAATGTTTCAGCGGTAAAATCTTGCACATAGACTTTGGAGATTGTTTTGAAGCTTCAATGAGCAGGGAGAAGTTCCCTGAGAAGGTACAACTTTATTCACAATCACTCTATAAGACTTTGCTGGAAATTTTGAATGACTTCTTCTCTGTTGTTGTCGTATCTTCTCTTTTCGCTGTAATCTCATAATTGAGTTTTGCAGGTTCCATTCCGTTTAACTCGTATGCTTGTTAAAGCTATGGAAGTTAGTGGTATTGAGGGAAACTTCCGCTCTACATGCGAAAATGTGATGCAGGTTCTTAGAACCAATAAGGACAGTGTCATGGCTATGATGGAGGTGTGCTATCAAGATATCTTTCTTGTTTCTGCATGCTACTGACTAAGGTTGTGATTGTAGGTGTGTTTACTCCTGTTTTTTAAACTCACTATGATTACCTTTGCCTGCAGGCATTTGTACATGACCCCCTTATAAATTGGCGTCTATTCAACTTCAACGAAGTTCCACAAATGGCTGCTTTTACTGGTGCCCCCGGTCCAGTTGTAAACAGTGATGAAGTTGGGGCGACCAAGGAGTTTCCTCAACCTCGTGGTGCGCGGGAGAAGGAAAAATTACAGGTGAATTCATTCTTCCAGATTGCATTTGGTAGAAAATTTGTCAACTTACTCAAGACGGAATAATATCATATTTGTCTGTTTCAGGCTGTAAATCAACTTGGAGATGCCAATGAAGTGCTTAATGAACGCGCCGTGGTTGTCATGGCACGCATGAGCAATAAACTCACTGGCCGTGACTTCTCAAGCTCTTCAGTACCTCCGGGCGTCAACCAAAATGGATTAGACCACCGTGATGCTCTGCTTGGAGGAGATGCACGTGAACCAGAGCACGGGCTGTCTGTCAAACTGCAAGTCCAGAAACTGATTCTTCAAGCCTCATCCCATGAAAACCTGTGTCAAAATTATGTTGGGTACATACACATCTTACCTTTTCTATGAACTGTGTTGTCCTCAGTCAATGCTCTTGCACAAACTCATGTTTTCATTTGTTTTACAGGTGGTGTCCTTTCTGGTAAAGCTGGGAGGGACTGTTTGCAGATATATGTACATATTCATGTTCAGCTTTTGTATATAAGCCTGTTTACTAAGCTAATGTCGTTGGAGCTATTCTGTGTTAATAATGTATGGAATTTGAAGCTTATTCCTTTAAATGTGCCATCGTTTTCTGATTCTTCGGTTGGTCCTGGTGTTTCAATAGCAAAAAATATTGTCATAAAACTTGGAGCAGCAGAAAAACAGCACAGAAATGTGAGCTGAGCAGAACGTTTGTGAGAACAAAATCCCTCAGGTGTTAGGGTTGTCTCGGCCCAAGTTGCGGCCCATTAAAAGAGAATTGGGGCTGGGCTTGAATTTGGAATTCAGTTGTTTTACATGTGGATCTCTTTTCTTGTCTCCGGTAACTGACAGCTCCGTTTCACAGGTCATTTGAATTCTACTCTCTATTTTCCTCTAAATTATATACCGACTCTTTAAAAACTTAATAGTAAGTTCTAGATCATTCTTTCTTTGAACCTGATCTCTAGATCTCATTCATTAGGCTTCTTTACATCCAGGAATCACAGTTTTGTTACAGATCATGTTGAACAACAACTTCAACCAGCCTCCGTCCCCGATAACTGCACCTCCGCAACAAGGTAACCAGTTTCGTTTTTAAGTTTGTGCAGCGGCCCGAAGCTGGAAGGAATTGAGCTCGCGGATCAGCTGGAGCCAGGAGATATCACGGCGGGCGAGAGAGGCGAACGAGGCACCTGGACGTGGAAGGAACTCAATTAGAATACAATTAGGGTGCAATTGAACCGTTAGGCCGATTGTATAAATACCTGCATATGAGATTCCATCTGTATTGAATATCTGAACACTTGTATCTCGCTTTTGAAAATCAATAAAACTGAATCTTCCGCGCCTGCCGATTTCGACCTCCGTTCTGCAACCGATCTCCGCCGCATCCGGCCTAGATTCGTTGCAATTGGTATCAGTTATCCAGGCTGCGACTCCTTGTTGATCGTCGATTCCATCCGATCGCAAGTCTTTGATCGTCGATTCCATCCGATCACCTCATTCTGGCGCGCTTGACCGTCAAGCAATTATCTGAAGTCATGGACGAGAGAATTGAGAACCTGCAACAACAATTACAAGCACAAAACGAGACGCACAACGCGCAGATTCAACAGATGCAGCAGCAGATGACTACGCAGATTGCTGAAATCCTTACCAGACTTCCGCGGCTTGCTGATCCGGCCGAAGCTATACCGGATAGACGTCCATACGTCGATCCTATGTTTCCAGCACCGGCGAGAAGAATGATCGAGGATCCTGCACAAAGATATGCACAGGAGATCAACAACGCTGAAGGTATGAATATTCAACCGAATCGTCCAATTCATTTCTCACCTAGAATTGATTTTCCGCAGTTTGATGGATCTAATCCTATGGACTGGATCAAAAAGTGCAAACGGTATTTCGAGTTATGTAGAATCGCAGATTACCAGAAAGTGCACATAGCTTCCCTACACATGATCGGCAAGGCTGAGTCATGGCTGAACAGTTACTTGAATGGCCGTGGTCATATTGAGTGGGAAGAATTCGTTGTTGATCTATGCGCAAGGTTCAAGGATACTTCAGGCAACACAGTTGTTGAGACTTTTAATAAACTGCAGCAGAAGGATTCATTAGAGGAATACCTGGACTCTTTTGAACACTTGAGAGGCTTGATGCTTCAAAGGACTCCACAACTGCCTGAATCCTATTTTCTGGACAGCTTTATTGGTGGATTAGCTCCCTCCGTAAAGCCTTTTGTTCGTGCTTTGAGACCTACAACCATTTCTGATGCGATGGAATTAGCAAGATGCCAAGCAGAAACTGTACAGGCTACTGCTAATACACTTAAATCTACCATGGACAAGCCTGCATACAAGTCCTATACTACGACTGTCCAGAATGCAAGTAAAGTGGCCAATACTAATTACAGCACGAAATTCACCCAACCTTTTCCTACAACATCTACTCAAGGGAAAGCTGAGACCTCAAACAAATTCAGAAAACTTTCACCAGCAGAAATTGATGAAAGGAGAAGAAAGAACTTGTGCTTTACTTGCGATGAACCTTACATACCAGGCCACAGATGCAAAGGGAAATTATGTAGCATAATGCTCATACCTGCGGATTCTATTGAGGATGAGCAAGAGTCCTTGATTGCTGCATGTGATGAAAGTGCAGTGGAAGTGACCAAACCTGTACCTGCAGAATACATCGAAGAACAACCTTTAATCTCTTTAAATGCTATTTCTGGCCAGAATTCATATCAGACTATGAGAGTTAATGGCACAGCTGGGAATTCTACCATTAACATCCTCATTGATTCTGGCAGTACTCATAATTTCCTTGATGAGAATGTGGCTAAACAGCTAGGATGCAAACTCACGCGTATGTATCCACTAGAGATCTCTATTGCTAATGGACAGAAAATGATCACCACTAAAATGTGCAAGGGTTTCCAATGTACCTTGCATGGTCTTCAAATCTCTGTGGATACTACAATTGTTCCCCTAGGTGGTTGCGAAATGGTGTTGGGGATACAATGGCTTTCTACGCTGGGACCTATTATCTGGGACTTCGGAAACCTACAGATGGAATTCATGTTTCAGGGTAGAAGAGTCAAAATCAGGGGTATTACAAAAGGGGATATTCACTGGATTTCAGGACCTACTATGGCAAAGGAACTCCAGAAATTTAATAAGCATGCTGGTCAGTTATTTGCTATTGCTATCCAGTCTAACTCTTCTGTGTATGAGCAAAAGGATGAGATCATACCTGAGCTGATCAAGTTAGTTCTGGAGGACTTCAATGATATTTTTGAAGAACCTAAATCTCTTCCCCCTTTGCGTGAACAGGATCATAGAATCCATTTATTACCTGAAACCAAGCCAATTAATGTCAGACCTTATAGGTATCCTGTTATTCAGAAAGATGCCATAGAAAAAATTACAAAAGAAATGCTGAGGCTGGTGTGGCCAGAGTCAGCCACAGTCCTTTTTCTTCTCCCATTGTTATGGTTAAGAAGAAGGATGGATCATGGAGATTCTGCGTGGATTATAGAGAACTTAATAAGCATACTGTGAAGGACAAGTTTCCCATACCTGTCATTGACGAACTTCTTGATGAACTACATGGTTCTCGCATCTACTCCAAGATTGATCTTCGGTCTGGTTATTGGCAAATCAGGATGCATCCTAGTGACATTGAAAAAACAGCTTTCAGGACTCATGAAGGACATTACGAATTTGTGGTAATGCCCTTTGGGTTAACTAATGCCCCATCTACATTTCAGAGTATTATGAACTCTATATTCAGGGACTACCTAAGGAAATTCATTTTGGTATTCTTTGACGACATTTTGATCTACAGCACTGATATTCAAAGTCACCTATATCATTTGAGAATCACCTTGACTATCCTACGGCAACATCAATTATTTGCAAAAATGAGCAAATGTACCTTTGGCACCAGTTCTGTGGGATACTTGGGACACATTATCTCTGCCCAAGGTGTAGCTACTGACCCGGAGAAAATTCAGGCTATGTCTGAGTGGCCGAGACCTGCATCAGTCAAAGATCTTCGAGGCTTTCTGGGCTTAACTGGTTACTACAGGAAATTTATCAGAAACTATGGCATCATTAGCAGACCCTTAACTGATTTGTTAAAGAAGAACGCATTTATTTGGGGACCTGATAGTGATGCTGCTTTCCTACAACTTAAGGCAGCTATGTGCAGTGCTCCTGTCCTTGCTCTACCTGATTTTGGGAAGCTGTTCGTAGTGGAAACTGATGCTTCTGACTTGGGCATTGGCGCAGTATTGTCTCAGGAAAGTCATCCCATTGCCTTCATAAGCAAAGCTATATCTGCAAAGAACAAAGCTTTATCTACTTATGAGAAAGAACTTTTGGCAGTTATTTTTGCTATTGAGAAATGGAGACCCTATTTGGTTGGCAGGAAATTCTTGATCAAGACAGACCATTTCAGTCTAAAATACCTATTAGATCAACGAATTACTACACCTTTCCAGAGCAAATGCCTACCAAAACTATTTGGTCTTGAATTTGACATTCTTTATAGGCAAGGCAAAGACAACAATGCTGCAGATGCCTTGTCTAGACTACATGGGGCTGAATTAAATGCTGTTTTAATTACTCAGGTGAGATCAGACCTTATGGAGAGAATTAGATTGAGCTGGTCCATCCCCGAGTTTGCTGCAATGGTTGACGAGGTGAAGAACAACCCTGCTGGTCACAGTAAATATTCTTGGCTTCAGGATACACTGTTAAGGAAGGATAAAATTGTAGTTGGACCTGATATTACCTTGAAGCAGGATATTTGCTCCTTATTCCATAATTCTTCGATGGGAGGTCATTCTGGTGCTCACCCTACATACAAAAGAATTTCTCAGTTGTTCTATTGGAAACACATGAAGAAGGATGTCAGACTATGGGTCAGAAATTGTGTTACTTGTCAGAAAATTAAATCTATTCATAAGGCCCCTGCTGGGTTATTGCAACCTCTCCCTATCCCTGCTGCTATTTGGACTGACATCTCTATGGATTTTATTGAAGGGCTGCCTAAATCTAAAGGGAAAGACACTATTCTAGTTGTGGTGGACAGACTCAGCAAATATGCTCACTTTCTCTTATTGTCTCATCCTTTCAAGGCTTCTGATGTGGCTCAATCTTATTTTGACCATGTGTTTAAACTTCACGGAAATCCTAAGACTATTATTTCTGACAGAGACAAGATATTTCTCAGCAATTTCTGGCAAGACCTATTCAAACTACAACATATTGATCTACTTATGTCCTCTGCCTATCATCCGCAAACAGACGGACAAACTGAGGTTGTTAACAAATGCTTGGAAAATTACTTGAGAGGGATGACTGGTGAAAATCCTAAGGAATGGGCTAAGTGGATACCTTTAGCGGAATGGTGGTATAACACCAGTTTCCACTCTTCTACTGGTATCACTCCATATGAGGCAGTCTATGGGCAACCTCCCCAGGTCCATCTTCCCTATGTCCCTGGTGACAGCCCCGTTGCTCAGGTGGATAGGAGTCTGCAAGCAAGGGAAACATGTATTAATATGCTCAAATTTCATCTTAAGCGTGCGCAGGACAGGATGAAAATTCAAGCTGATAAGCACAGGACTGATTCTCATTTTAATGTTGGTGATCTAGTCTATGTCAAGCTACAGCCCTACCGTCAACAATCAGTTGTGCTCCGGAATTGCCATAAGCTAGCTAAATACTTTGGTCCTTTCCCTATTATTGCTCGTATTGGACAGGTTGCATATAGATTGGAGTTACCTGCGCATTCCAGAATCCACCCTGTGTTCCACATATCGCTGTTAAAGAGGCATCATGGTCCGGCTCCTCCTTCTAGTTCCTTGCCGGCCATTGATGCCAGTGGGCAGTTAAGTGCATTACCTGTAGCCATTTTAGATCGAAAGTTAGCTAAGCGTGGAAATATTGGTGCTGTGTATTTTCTTGTGCAATGGTCAGATGGCTCGGAGGAAGACGCTACCTGGGAGTGGGCGGAGGATTTCATCAAGCGCTTCCCGACATTTCCAAATCGATGACACTGGTGAGCAGTGCAGCGGCCCGAAGCTTGGGGACAAGCTTTTTCTCAAGCGGGGAGGAGTGCAGCGGCCCGAAGCTGGAAGGAATTGAGCTCGCGGATCAGCTGGAGCCAGGAGATATCACGGCGGGCGAGAGAGGCGAACGAGGCACCTGGACGTGGAAGGAACTCAATTAGAATACAATTAGGGTGCAATTGAACCGTTAGGCCGATTGTATAAATACCTGCATATGAGATTCCATCTGTATTGAATATCTGAACACTTGTATCTCGCTTTTGAAAATCAATAAAATTGAATCTTCCGCGCCTGCCGATTTCGACTTCCGTTCTGCAACCGATCTCCGCCGCATCCGGCCTAGATTCGTTGCAGTTTGAACTGTGGAATGTACATAATTTAGTTTTGGAACTGTTTTTAAGGTTATCCTGCTCCTCCTGAAACAAATTCACATCATCATCCACCTCCGCCACTAACAGCACCAGACTCGCCCCACCGAAAGACTGATGGAAATTTAAAAGATCAAAATCCACCACCGCAAGTATATCCTCCACATTCTGGATACCCACCGCAAGGATATCCTCCTCCGGGCGGATATCAACCACCAGGTTATCCAGTACAAGGAGGGTATCCTACGCCGGCTGGATATATTTCTCCACCTAGTTACGGATACCCTCCAAAATAACCACAATATGCTCCTTAATATGCTCACCCGCCTCCTCAGCAAAAGCAAAACTCATCAGGTTTCATGAATGGATGGTAAGCTCACATTAAATCCTTAACCTTCTCTTCTGTTAATTACACATTATAAACTTTTTTGTGTACAGCTTGGCTGCCTTGTGCTGTTGCTGCTTAATGGATGCCTGCTTTGATTAAGGCCTGACCGGATCGAGCAAGCAAAACATATTTTCACCGTATATCATCTCATTCACATTCCAACAACTCTCTCCTTTCTCCAATCTTTTGTATTGATCATAGATTCACACGTACGATTAAGTACCATTTGTGTCCTTGGCCTAAGTTTATTTGGAACACCCTTTGAATTCCAATGTATGCAAAGATTTTACATACAATTTATTACCCAAAATATACATACAGTTTTGTTTTAAACGAATGTTTATGGAGAAAACAGCTCACATGCATTTCCAAACCTGTGGATAATAATCCCAAGTCGTATCCTTGTAAGTTTAAAGGCCGGACCAATGCCATGACCGGAATGCAAGGCTTGCAGTTGTTGCACTTGGAGCGAGCGACACAATGCGGGGAAAGACATTCGAGCTCTTTTGAATTATAATATCACGGTTGTGGAACTCCCTACTTCCCTGATAACAAAATATACCTTACTGAGCTGACACAAAAAAATGAGAACTTTGCGATCAATCCAGTAAAGCTTACCGGTGTTCGGGCGGGAGCTGGAGTTAAACAATGGCCTTTGACTTCACTTTTATGGAATGAAATGAGTGATATGATAACAAGCAGCCTTACAAGCATTTTGTGTTCCAAAATTCTCTTGTACATCAATGTTGAGGTAATAACTAAGAGCTTGGAGCTTATAAAAGCTAGCTGAAGTGTTAAGTCTATATATATTCTTAATGATTGCCTCAGGAACACCTACTACATTGAGTTGTGGTTGCAAGTACTTACATAGTCAATGTGCCCCTTAGTCACCCTCATCATGTGGGAGCTTGATACATGATATCACATGCTCCTCATATAACCCTGTCTTGAGTAGTTGCAATCTTAATGGAGTGAAGTTCAGAATAGTCATGTAACCTTGAATGTAAACTGGACACATGAACTAAATATGCCTCAAGGCCCTCAACTGAGGACATTACTTTTGCAAAAGCCCCAAACCATACTAGGGCTGCAGTGTAGTATAACATACAAAACAAAAAGTGACATTATTGATGACACAAAAGAGACAAAAATGGTTACAAAAATGGCCCAACATGTTTATAGCTCTTGAATCTTGATTTGCTTTCATATTTTAATCAAAAAGAATCATCTTGGGGTTCCAGAGAATTTATATACATCACAAAATTCTAATTACTCATTTTTAATATTATAAATGAAGGTAAAATTAAACACTAATCATATGTATTAATAAGATTACTTATTAATTAAGCATATGATGTTGTGGCGGCTTATCAAAATCTGAGTAATGAATTAACTTAACGCTACTGACTTCTCGATCGAGATTTGTAGTCATGCGTAACCTCACCAGCTCCAACAACCTAACCCACGCCTAAATTATCCGACCACCAAATTCCACGATCCTCACAAAACCGAAAAACATCGAACCCTAATTTTACCCTGATCTGATTCACTGAATCCAATCCACACCCAGTTCGATTTCGTTCCAAAAATCGAATCTTTTCACTCGTTTTCCACGTGGGTCAGTCTCGATTTGGGAAGATATCGAGTCTAGGAACGGAAAGGATGAAGCTTGATAGACTGGGATTAGGGCTTTTTAGTTTGTTGTGGCTTTTGTGTTCATCATGCGTAGCGAGATTTGTAGTTGAGAAGAATAGTTTGACAGTTACATCGCCGGAGAGTATTAAGGGGACTCATGATAGTGCGATTGGGAACTTTGGGATTCCGCAGTATGGTGGAAGCATGGCTGGAACTGTTGTGTATCCAAAAGAGAATAAAAAAGGGTGTAAGGAGTTTTCAGATTTTGGGATCTCGTTTCAGTCGAAGGCTGGTGCTCTTCCCACTTTTGTGCTGGTTGATAGAGGAGGTGAGTATGTGTATGTTTAGATTTTTGGATTTGAGATCTGAGGTTGAATGGTTAGGAAATCGGTATGCAATAGATTTTTAGTGTACTGATGTTTTTTCCGTATTTATTGGTATTGCATGTTGATCTTTTATGGAATGGGACTGATTTTAGTAGTGGAATTTGAGTATCTTTTCAGTTGAGTTGGCGGTTTGATTAAGATTAGTACATGAACTAAACTTGGAATTTTTATTCGGAAAGATTTTATTTTCTTGTCAATTAGCTGTTTTTATGCAAGTAAAGCAAGTATATAGCATGCTTTATTTCCCACGCAACTGAAATTGATTGGAACTCTACGAATAAACTAATTTTTCATTTTCAGTACAAGAGTTGAATTGTGAATTGTAACTAAGAATCTAAGATAAAAACATGTGACACTTGACTTAATTTGGGTGTTCAACTTAGACACTTACATGAAGGGTTGCACTGTGACAACTGAAAATTTAAATGCGAAAGAAAGATCTAAAATCTCATATTGTGACGTGTGACCTGACTATTTCAATGTGTGCAGATTGCTTTTTTGCTCTGAAGGTGTGGAATGTGCAGAAGGCTGGCGCTGCTGCTGTTCTTGTAGCAGATAACATTGAAGAAGCGTTGATCACAATGGACTCACCTGAAGAGGATCATGCATCCCAGGAGTACATTCAAAACATTACTATACCATCAGCGCTTATAGAGAAGAGTTTTGCTGAAATGTTAAAGAAAGCAATCAGTGGAGGGGATATGGTTAATGTGAATCTTGACTGGCGAGAGGCAGTGCCTCATCCAGATGATCGTGTAGAATATGAGTTGTGGACTAGTAGCAATGATGAGTGTGGAGTGAAATGTGAAATGTTGATGGAGTTTTTGAAAGATTTTAAAGGTGCAGCTCAGATACTTGAGAAGGGTGGTTACACTCAGTTTACCCCGCACTATATAACATGGTATTGCCCTCAGGCGTTTGTTTTGAGCAAGCAGTGTAAATCCCAGTGTATTAACCATGGACGATACTGTGCTCCTGATCCTGAGCAAGATTTCAGCTCTGGTTATGATGGCAAAGATGTTGTCATCGAGAATTTACGGCAGCTTTGTGTATTTAAAGTCGCGAATGAAAGTAGTAAGCCTTGGGTTTGGTGGGATTATGTTACCGATTTTCAGATAAGGTGCCCCATGAAAGACAAAAAGTACAACAAAGATTGTGCTGATACTGTGATCAAATCTCTCGGTATTTATTTAAGCTGGCCTTTAACGATTGTGACTAAACTACCAATTTCTTGTATTACATGTTTGTTTAGAGTTTAAACTTTCCTCCATATTCTCTTTGCTAGGCCTCGACTTGAAAAAGATTGAGAAGTGCATGGGAGACCCGGCAGCTGATGTTGATAATGCAGTTCTAAAGGAAGAGCAAGATGCACAGGTAATCTTTTTCGAAGAATAATTTGCTTTCATAGTTGATGCAATTTACAAAGAAAAGGGACTCTTCATGTGATTATTTGAAGAGGTATTGATCGAGTTTCTGGTACATGTTTCATTTTTTGTATAATTTATAGGTTGGAAAGGGAACAAGAGGAGATGTGACCATTTTGCCTACCCTTGTTGTCAACAACCGGCAGTATCGAGGTCCGTATTTTGTTCCCCATTAGCTTACACAAAAAAGATTTCAATGCGTAATTTTTAATAAATGTATGCTTGCAGGGAAACTGGCAAAGGGTGCTGTTCTAAAAGCTATATGTTCCGGATTCGAAGAAACCACCGAACCTTCTGTTTGTTTAAGTGGTGGTAAGCTTCTCTTCATTTTACACACTACACAGTTGGAGTTACTTTATCACTAATGTCTTTTCTATGCCTTTTAATTTTTTATCTTTTAAATAAAGACGTGGAGACAAATGAGTGTCTGGAAAACAACGGTGGTTGCTGGCAAGACAAAACAGCCAATATAACAGCCTGCAAGGTTTGCGATGGAACATGCTTACTCCACTTTCTAAAAAATATTTATTGCTATTTTATCGAAATGATCAACTTTCTATCCACTAATTATGTTTACCCAGGACACTTTCCGTGGTCGAGTGTGCGAGTGTCCACTAATTGATGGTGTGCAATTCAAAGGAGATGGCTACAGTCATTGTGAAGGTAATAGTTTTCTTCACTCGCCCGCACCTCCATTCGATTCACACAGCAGTATAATGAACTTGATCAGTTCATCTAATATTATAGTTTGTGTTTTTAGTTCAAAAAACTTAATTGTGCCGTAGTGAATTTATTTGTAGTTAACGGCTTGTGGTACTTTTACCTTCTTTTTGCAGTTAGTGGACCAGGGAAGTGTAAGATCAACAACGGAGGATGTTGGCATGAATCTCGAAATGGGCATGCTTTCTCAGCCTGCTCGGTTTGTGAACATGTTCTTTATATTTTTCCTCTTCCACAAAATTAAGGGATTTGATGATTGACCCAATCGTCACTTTTCCAGGATACTGATGATGGTAAGTGCAAGTGTCCGACTGGGTTTAAAGGTGATGGCGTCAAGTCCTGTGAAGGCAAGTCTTTGAACCACAGTTTTTCTAATTTTCTTTAAGTACTTACTAGGGGTGATTTTGTCTTGGATATTTTCAAAAACAAATAATGGCGTTGCTACATATGGTTGCTATGCAAACACGAATACCCGGATTTTCTTCTCTTTGTTAATCTCATATTTAAAACAGATATTGATGAATGCAAGGAGAAAAAAGCTTGTCAATGCTCCGAATGCAGTTGCAAAAATACATGGGGTAGCTATGACTGCAGCTGTAGCGGTGATCTCTTATACATCCGAGACCACGACACATGCATAAGTAAGCTCAGTCGATCAGAAACCAAACAAGCCTTTTTGTTTCACTAATTGCCATACCTTTAAAAATTACAATTATTTTCAGGCAAGAGCGCTAGTGAATGAAATCTGCATGGACAGCATTTTGGATCATATTGATTGGTCTAGCCATGGCTGCTGGCGGTGCATATCTTGTTTACAAATACAGAATAAGAGTATGTTCGACCCTTGCAGGCTACCTCATATCTATTGTCTTTAAATCTTCGTTTCTAATCAAGCTCTACTTTCTTTTCTTGTCTTAAACCGTTTTTCAAACTATTTATTGCGTCTTTGCAGTCATACATGGATTCGGAAATAAGAGCAATCATGGCACAGTACATGCCACTGGACAGCCAATCCGAAGTCCCAAACCACGTCAATAGCGAGGATCGCGCCTAATCAAACCTGAGATTTTCAGCATTTCTATGACTTGATTAGCTCTACAAAAGATGTTTCATGACTTATATGTTTGTAAAACATTACTACCACTCTAAACAATAAAACCATAGACAGTAGCATGTTACAGGCCTAAATTGGTGCCTTCAAATAACACTTTGTAGTGGAATCATCAAACGTTGCAACTTCAAAGATCAAAAGAGCCACAACCGAATCACATAATCAACCAGCCGGCCAAGTTCCACTTCTTCGCCACCATAATGCTTTGATTTGTCTGCTTCCACGTGTCATCTTACATAGCGTGTTGCACTAATGCCGGAAAGCGTACAGTTATGCTAACGAACAACATTTGCTGCCACACTTCACTCCTTCATTGGCGGCCACTTTGTCATTTAAATATATCTCCTCCAATGCCATTGGTCGTTTCACACCATACATTCATTAACATAAACAGCTCATAGAGTTTGAGTAATGGTAATACTTAACCAAAATAGCCTTTATTTTCAAAAAATATTAATTCATTCTAACTCCATCAGTACGCGTTTTGTAATATACTTTATCTGATCGAAAATTAGCTAAATTTTCATTGTACTGTTTGCAGCATTGAATTTGAATCCGAAAACAAAATGTTTGATATGGCACGTTTTATTAGTACAAGGTAACGTGCTACATTTGTGTTTAGAACTTGGGTTTGGGTGCTTCGAGGAACCTACTAAGTGGTAAAAGGTGGCGGCTTTCTAGTTAAGCTAAAAAAGCCAACCAACAACGAAACCGCCATTTACAGTTGACAACTTCATTACACCTAGCTCACTCACTCGAATTTAAAACTACGTCGTTCTGTATTAATCTGAGTGCAAACACTATCGTTTTAACGGTCTTGGTCCACACGGCGTCGTGGAATGAGTCACTGGATTAGAATGAGAAGCCTTCTTACAGGCCGGTGTGTTGACTTTCCAGTTTTTGTGTGTATATTTCTAGCTGACCGACTCACTCCAACCAGTGCATTCGAAAGTGTATATAACAAATCACATTACTAACCATTTTCATATTCACATTTCACAGCCTGCAAACTCTCTCTTCTCTGCTCTGTTTTCTTTGATTCGATCTTTCAAAGATACCCTTTTCGATTTAGTGATTGTTTTTCATATTTGATTTGATTCTAATGGCTTTGGAGGCTCTGAATTCCCCGTCAATGAAGCTCGATTCTCCTGCACTCCACCTGTTCGACAAAATGTCTAAACGAAAACGCTCAAAGCGATCTCGCTCAGACAGCTCAACTCAGCTAAGCAACGGAGCTTCAAGTGAAGAGGAGTACTTGGCTTGGTGTCTAGTCATGCTAGCTCATGACGTCAGCGGCAGATCTAAAGTCGTAGCTGAAAAGATCACGCCGGCGCCAGCTGTGGTACTGAGTTTGAACCACAAGTGCTCTGTTTGTGACAAGTCGTTTCATTCGTACCAAGCTCTCGGTGGACACAAAGCCAGCCACCGCAAGAACACAGTCGCGACAACCGAGACTGATTCGTCAGCATCAACTGTTACTGTTGGTTGTCAGATTCCGACAGGGAAGACGCACGTGTGCCAGATTTGTCACAAGTCGTTTCCGACAGGACAAGCTCTTGGAGGACACAAGCGTCGTCACTACGACGGTGGAAACACCAGCTCCGGAGGCTGGACTTACGTCTTCAGACGGTGCTGCTGGATCGAGCCGTGGGTTTGATTTGAACATACCGGCGTTGCCGGAAATGTTATTAGTCAACGGAATAAAAGTCAACGTGCGGTTGAAGAAGAGGTCGAGAGTCCACATCCGTCTAAGAAACCGCGTGTGTTCGATCTTGGTCTTGGCCAACTTTAAAACTGTAACGGCACCGTTTCACAAAGAACACTGTAGTTTTTAGATGATTGGATTCATTGATTTATTCACATATTGATAGTTAATACTTATATAGTTATATTTATTCATCTTAATTTCCCGTTTCCAATTTCTTTTGATAATTTATTTTCATTTAAATTGAATTTATAATTGATGTTTTACTCAGCAAAAAACAAGTAATCGATCCTAAAAATGCTTAGGCATGATTTTATGGAACTTGCAATGGTAAAAATGGAGTGAGGACAGGACAGGAGTTTGCCTTGAAGGTATAAGTGACGTTAATGAAGCATGAGTGAAGCTTCATTTAGAGGGCATCATAAATGAGTAACAACGCGTTAATGAAAGGAAAATGCTGGTCAAATTTGGGTAGGACATTTGGGTTTAATGTGATACAATGTACTTAGATCAAGCAAGGTGCTAAAAAGGGGCCTCTTTGGCTCTTTCCATTATCTTTTTGTGAAGTTTTTTTTATTGAGTGGGATAGCCCTACAAAATTACTAGTGGTATTAGAAAATGATTAATATTATGTTCAGTAAGCACCAATAATCGATACTTACATATTTAACATTTCATACCAAATGGGGTGATCTAGTTATAAATGAAGCATATATGATTAAGACGCAATTTTCACTTATGAATGAAGCAAGCAATAGAAAAAGCCTTAAAGATGATTAGTCTTTAGTTGCTAAACTTCATGCTAAGTTGATTCAATGATAAGCCTAACTAAGTTGATTCTTAGGGAGTCCAATGATCAAAGAATATCAACTTGTTGCTTGTTGATTCAACGATGAGCCTACATTATAACAATGATTATCAACTTGTTGCTAAGCTTGAATAAATAAAGAGTCTATGTGACCTGATCATTGCAGAGATTAATTAGCAATTATTAGTAAAACACATTGTCAACCATACAACACTGCTTAATCCATACTTAATAATGAGTCTATGTAACAATTGTAAAACACATTGTCAACAATAGAAGTGTACTCAATTCTTTTCAGTTATGGTCAGAAAGGAAAATCAAAAATGTTACAACAAGAAGAAATTCGATAACATATACATACTTTGAAATCTGAATTGTCATGAAGAAAATATAAGTTTACAACAAGATCTGATACATATAAATTTAGGATACTTAGGATGGTGGATTTTACTATATGATAATGGATTTAGTAGCGGATAATGGTGGAGTTGATAACTGACCGCAGCAACGGAGGATTAATATGGAGTAGGTGGCTTCAGCATCCAAAGTCATATGCAGCTAGTCCTTTGAGCTCTGGTCCCATGATCCTAGTGTTTTCATAGCTGAACAAAATTTGGTACGCACAGATTAGTCAAGAGCAGAAGTATTGGAACTAAAGGGACATTTTATGGTATTAGTATCAGTTACGAATGGGAGATTATACCTTTTCATAGGGAAAGTTCCAAAAGGGCCATCGGCAGGAATTGTACCACATATATCATTGTGTGAGATATCACTTTAATTGCATAGACAAGAAGTTAAGTCATTATGACATCAAGAAAACACAACGTGATGCATATGAAACATGAGAATTTACGAGACTTACAAAACTTTGAGGTTGGACAGAGCAGTAAGTTCCCTCGGAATAGGGCCAGATAGATTGTTGTTATTAAGGCGCCTGGAACAGAAATCAGGCCGTGTTATTAAATTATATCAAGGTGCCAAGGTTTCAAGTGTCAAGAGGCATCGTAGCCATCCTTACATAAATTTGAGGGATTTTAGCTTGCTGAATGACTTTGGGATCTTGCCCTCAAACTTGTTGTTGTAAAGATCCATGCTAATCAGATTCTCCAACGAACCCAACTCCTTGGGAATTTTTCCTCCGATTTTGTTGCTGTATAATTCCCTACATAAGATTCAAAATGTCTTTATTCATAACTGTACACCAGCTCAAATGACTAGACATTGTTAGGTCGTGTCCTGAATGAACATACAAGTATTGTAGATGCTTGAGGTCAGCCAATTCAGGCCCCAAAGTTCCGGAAATGTTAGAATTTCCCAAGTCCCTGAAACCAAAATTCTGATAAATCAGGACATGGATGAAATTGATTTTATGTGTACGACTCCCAATCGAGTTCGAACAGTATATGAGATGATAATGACTGGGAGATGGGGTTGAAGAGGAGACATACAGGCGGACAACATGGCTGTTGGCATCACAAGTGACATGAAACCAGGTACAAGGATTCACCAGAGTTGGATCCCAACTCTTCAAAATATTATTAGGATCTGAAACCCTCGCTCTAAATGCATTCAGTGCATTACCTGCAGTTCAACTCAAAGTCAAATTCTTCACAAATTAATACCATCAAATTACAAGGCACAAGTATACAACTAAAGGTTTGAACTTTCTCCCAAAACCTAATTCAATTGTTCCCAATAATTCGAATTTAAAGATACCCAGAAATTGAAACAGTAAATTTGATCTGGGGTTTGAGTTATGAGCTCGATTGAGTCAAACATTCGATCTAAGCAGTAAAGACCCAAGAAAAAATGGAAACTTTACAGCGTAAGTACCTTCAGAGTTGCTGGAGAAAGCGCAGGGGATGGTGAGCAGGAGGGAGAGAAGGAAGATGTGGAGAAGCGAGGAGTCCATCGGAGAGGATGTCTTTGAGCTCTCTCTCTTCCGATGCGTGTCCTTTTTCAAAGGTTTGGAATAGAAAGGTAGAGTAAAGTCTAAAGAGGAGGTGGGAGTCAAACAGGTTTTGTCTTTGCTTGTTTTAGTTCAGCGTGTTCAGACTGCAAGTTTCTTGTGGTTCATTGGTTGGAAAAGGTTTCACACATTAAGCACATATGACAAATCAGAATGAGTTCTTTGGAATATGAATATGATTCAGCTAAATGACTCTTTTAAAAAAGCTAATTGTCACCCAATATGCTTCACTTTAGACAATACTTGAGACATGAACTACATTGTCATACTAGGCTGAACTACAAGAGATTTTTTTTTACTCGGATTGGTACTAACAGAATATAAAAAAGCTCCAGCTAGTTGATACGGCTTCCATAGACAAAAGGGTGAATGTCAAACAGAAGGCGCATAACAATCAACTTTTGAGAAAATGTGGGCTGATGAGTCCAGCAATCTCAAGAAATCCGACACGGTCTTTGTCAGCAAAGATGGTCTTCAGCTTCGCATCACAGATAATTATCTTCTTGTTTTGAGGATCCTGGTATTAAGATATAAAAGAAGCAAGCAGTGTCAGATAATGTAAGTTGAGAAGTAACAAAAAGAATCAGCATTGCCCAACACAACAAAACATCCATGCAAATAACAAGCAGCATTGTTAATCGCCTATATGATTTCATCTTTACATATCACCATCCCAGTTTCTACTTTCTACAACGTCTACCAGATGAAAAAACAACTTAATTCAAACTGTTAGCTTTCACAAGAAATTTCAGCTCTTTTTTACCTCAAAAACAACACAAGAAATCATCTGTGATTGTAACCATTCCTTTCCATTGTCAAACCTATTATACTTCACAATTCAGGTCTTCAACGTTCAAATTGAACAAAATCAATCCATAGTTAAAATCAGCAGAAGCTCCATTTGACAACACACTAGTCCACTTCAGATCCTCCAAAACTATAAACATGCCCTCTAAACTCATAAAAAACACATATACACAATCCCATTTGTTATATCATCAATCAGAGAAGCAAACGACCATATCCTACTCCTTTCTACCTCAAATAAGCACAATTCACGAAAACATGTTTATATCTTAAATCAACATTTTGAAGTAAATAAAAAACAATAACAAACTAACTGAGCATAGTTAGCACTTAGCAGCACTTATGGACAAAACCTTATCCATAACCAAACCTCCAAAACCCTAGATATCATATTTAACTCTAAACACATCAAAAGCGTCAAAACAAAGCATACACATCAAAAAGCCATACCTGAAGCTCATGCTGCTTGATGTAAGCCCAAATCTCCTTAAGAGCCAGAGTACGCGGAATCTCTTGCACACCTAAAAAAGCTTGCATTTCCGGCGAAACACGTTTCGGCTTGGTAATACCTCTCGGTTCACGCTTCCCCGAATCCGGCGTCTTCGCAGCCGTTGCTGACGTCACAAGTCGCACAGGACGGTTCTCAAAACGAGTGAAGATACGAACACTTGACGAGGATGATATTTGACTGTGAGTGAGTGGTAAGGATGAAGGCGTGTTGCCAGCGATGAGTTTGGTGGTTGAAATTCCGATCGACGTCGACATTTTTGAACGAAGGGGAGTTTGAAAATGTTGAAGCTCGATTTACGAGGTGATTGGCGTGAAGGATATGTGAGAAGCGTTGCTGATAAGGGCTTGGAATAATGTTTGGGCTTGAGCCGTTAATGGGCTTTTCATCTTAAACTTTTGGCCCAGTTAGAACCTGACCCGAAATCTTAGAGGGATGAGTTACTGAGAATGTCATCTTTGGGAGAAGAGCCAGAAGCTTGGGGAGGAGTTGAACCACGGGTTTCTCGGGCCCGAAGGGTTTGACCGAGAATACTCCAACGACCCATTAACATCGGACAGATTTTTGTTACATGAGTAGAGTTAGTAATTATAAAAAGTCAGAAATAATGTGTTTAGGACGATTTCGATTTCAATACGTTCAGCAAATAATTTGACGACAAACAATTATTATTTCGAAATATTCATGAATTAATTTGCAAGATCATCGGATTTGAATCTTGAACTACCAATTTGTAAATCTCATTCCAATTTAGTTTGTGTCTAACATTCATTGATTTACAATATTTCAACTAAATTTAGTACCTAAATCATTCCCATTTTCATTTTTTCGACATTTATAATTTATATACATCTAATTTCATAATATTTCCAAATTTTAATTACTACTTTATGAATAAAACTTAAAATAAATTATGAAAGATTACATCGACAAAAAACATCAGTCCTACACACACCTTGTCACTCTCATTCTCTCTCCTCCTGAACCTTCTTCCCATCTCCATCCATCTCTGCATGTCAAAAAGCTTCAACCTTTACTAATCAAAACCACGACCATGACCGATACAGACCCACCAGCCTCCTTCAACCTCCCCTTCCCAAACCCAAATCAATTTCAAACCTTGTTCGACAACAAAACGACACTTACCGCCACCAACAACACAGCTGACTTCGCTGACTCGTTCTACGGCCCCAATCCACCCAAAATGCTCTGCTTTGGTAGTTATAAAATGGAGGAAGAAGCAATCTGTAGCGAGATCACTGCTGCAACGTTTAAGACTTTGGCTTGTCAAAGTGAGTCTTCATCAGCTTCATCAGCCAACAACAACAGTGGCTCGAATCCCGATGTGAGTGAAATGTTTGAATTAACTCGACTTTGAAACTGGGTTTGATGTTTTGATTGTGCATGTTTGCAGAGGAAGCGAAACGGGTCTGGTCAAAATTCGGTCAATGGTTTAGTTGACATGGTCAATGCTGCGTCAGAGAGTAAGAAAGTGAGATCAGAGAAACCAGCTTCGCATGCAAAGCCCAGAACAAGACCCAAACCAGTAGAATTGATTACTCACTACTTGGCTACCTGCTTTAGCTCTGAGTTTTGACACAGTTTTGAATTTGATTGATTGATTCAACGACGCAGGTGAGGAAGGAAAACATTGGCGATCGGATAGCGGCATTGCAGCAGCTGGTTTTTCCATTCGGCAAAGTAAGAAAAAATATCAACTTCTTGTATAGATCAATCCTATAATTTGATGTGTTCTGTTTTTGATAATGAAACATGTTTGTAGACGGATACAGCTTCCGTCTTGCAAGAAACGTTCAGTTACATTAAGTTCCTTCACGATCAAATCCAAGTCCTCTCCTCCGCATATCTCAACCTTTCCCCAAATCAGGTCCAGTTTAATAATCTCCTGTTTCTATTGCTCATTATTCATGTTCTTTTTTTGGTTTTGATGTATCCAGTTTTTTGAGCAGGATGGAGAGGGATTGAGAAGCAGAGGTTTGTGTCTAGTGCCAGTGGCTTATACAGCGGAATTAGCAAGCTCGAATGGAGGAGATTACTGGGCACCGGTGGGGATCGAGAGGCGAGAGCAACAACAACAATGGTTGACAAGTGAATCGGTAAGAAGTTAGCTTTTTGCCTTTTGGGCGAAGAGGGTGATGTTGATGGATCTGAATGGTGATGGAACATTGCGAAGCAGAGACATGTCAGTGTATGTTGTTCAATCCAGACATATAGCTGATTAGCATACATAATGCTTTCCTTTCATATAGGGATGTTGAAATTTTGGTAACTGATTCACAATGCAAGTTAGATTTATTTTTACGAAAAATAATTTTATAAAAATGAATCCACTTATTTTGACTAATTGCCGCAGCCTCTTTTTATACTTTTACCTTTATTTAACAATGAATAGTCTCCTTTTGATAAAAATGCCTTAAAACCAAAATGTGTTGCCATATGTTTGTGATTCCCTGAAGGCTGAAGTAGAGGTACAAGTGATTTAAATAGTTTTTTAACTATTTTGTTGTCATCAAAATAGTTCGTTAACGTATATCGATCATGTTAGGTTCCTAA
>QZGG01001800.1:0-53629 GCA_006409495.1 Sedum album
GTGTCATAAGAACGAACCATTGATCGGAATTAATATCGCCGTTCAAGGAGATAAATGTATCATATTTGCCGTAGCGGCAGCTTAACTGAATATAGTGATTCAGGGGATGAAGGGAAAATAAAGTTCTGAATCATCATTCAAAGAAAAAGACACTCTCTGAGCTAACTTTTACTTATAAATTTAACTTTGTGTTGAAATATTTCAACATTTTTGACTACCAACTAGATGATGATACATACGTGTTTAAACCTGATTATCCACAGACATTGTTGAATATGGCATCACAGCATATTGATTACTGACAGCAATCCATTCTGACATGTAGTTTCACTGAGCTTTCTACTTAGATTTCACAAGTGCTGTGTTCTCGATTCCTGTCAAAATCATTTGCAGCTCATATAGTCATATGACTCCAAACCGTGATTTGGATAACGAAAACCCATCTTTTTTCGAAACATAAACTTACAGGGCTTCGTTTGCCTCAGAGATTGTCAGTTCTGAAATTCCAAAATCATAACCATTGTGATCTCACAGCTCCAAAGCAAACTGTTCAAGTATACTTGAGAGTTGAGAACAAGAATTTCTTCACCATAAGATATGTCTTCTCAGTAAGCGGGCATCATCCTAAGTACATAGATGCCTAACAATAACCAAACCATCAAACCCAAGTCGTCAAATTCGTAATGTAGAAGGTGATCAAATCTCTACCTGTTCAATTCTTTAATCTTACAGCAGCTGTTCAATTCTTTAATCTTACAGCAGCTGCAGCTACTGTTACTAGGTAAGAGGTTTTAATGACTCTACTTGACATAAAACTGCATATACTAGAGACAGTAATTGCAAAAAGAAGACAACATGTGCTCCTCTACTTAACATTTTGACTCATAGAAAATCTTTAAACATACCAAGCTGAATCAGTAATCAATATTTGAAGTTAAAGAACCTATGGTTGCACTTCAAACTAGTCCCACAAAAAATGGCAGAAAACAAGGACATGGCCAATTTATTATTTTTGACCAAATGCACAACAACAACATTAACTAAGCACCGACTTTAAACCCCAAAAAAATCATCAATCTTGAGGTGATTAAATTTAAAGAGCACTCAATTGTTCAAGAATAATCACAAGGTTAATATTCATAAATAAATCTCACGTAATTCAGGCACGAGTTTTCCTCTATTCGCCAAATAGCATCAATATACAAAAAAGTGACAGTGATTATATTCGTGGAAAAATCCAAATAATGAGGTCATATGTACATTTCATTTTGTGGGATAACCTAGTCACAAAAATGAGTCTCCACTTGACGTTACCCTAGAATATGCACATGTCACCAAAAAAACGCAAGGTCCAGAGATTTTGCACTGATCGCGGAAAGCAAGTTTCAGCAGGCTAAGGAAACCAGTTTGAAACACCTAAATTACCACTTGAACTGTTAGCATTCCAAGTTCCCAGCACTATTGACTATGGTTAGCTGCACTGTTCCGTATTGCACTTCTTTTCAACAACTTTAACTGATCGAGCTGATTTCAATCGCACCAAGTGTTGCCTTTGCAGATCCTTCAGTCTGTATAGAAGCTCTTGGAATGTTGGACGGCAGTGAGGTTCGCTATATTGCAAAATTAGCACACATTGATCAGCACATTTTGAATTCTCCTGATTCCTATTTAGCAAACAACCGAACATACGCAGCCAATGTTAATAAATGACTGATCACCTGTGCCAGCAGCTCTCAATAATTGAAGCCCACTGTGGATCAACAGTATTAGGGATTTCTAACCTCTGATCCATGAACCCAACAGCACTAACCACCTGCATATTTCACGTTACATCCACGTCCGAATGTATTAGCTTCTAGATGTATTTTCGTTTAGAAAATAAACAAACATCAAAACAAGCTTGAGGATTATAAAGCCTAATTCTAATAATCTAATAAAACTGTGTCCATTATCCGGAGACCATTTTTTGTTTCACTCTGGTTTTTAGAGTAAGCTGCAAACACTTGCATAATAATAAATCACTCGTAATAATAATTATGTAAAAGAACCAGTAATATCAAGCATCAGCTCATAGCAGTATAGTTTAACAGAATGTAAACACTACTCACCTGTATTGAATTGCGATTCTCCCATGGTATTTTCTGAGTCGCTACTTCCCATAGAACCACACCAAAACTGTAAACATCAGATCTGATGCACATAACAGGAGATGCAGTCAGTCCCGATTGCGATTTTTTTGAAATATTAATCAGTAAGTTCAACTGAGAATTACTTTTCATCTGAAGGTTCGTTTCTGAGAACTTCAGGAGCCATCCATTGAGGCTGAATTGTGCAATACATGGGTAGATGAAAGAATAAAAGTGAGACACCAATAAGAGCCAAAAACAATATTCTAGGATATAATATGAAATTGCGAATGAGATGTAGGAATGGATATATTTCCAATGAGTACCGTTCCTCTCCCAGTTCTCATAGTGAGAGAAGTTTCGTGTTTTAGGCGTGACAATCCAAAATCACCCACCTAATGATGGAAAATATAATCATAACGTGAACATGAAAAATGATAAATTGTAAGCGTAGTATAAATGTGCACAATTACCTTCAACGTCCAATTTCGGTCAACCAAAAGATTTGACGACTTTAGATCACGATGTATTATTGGTGGGTTGAAGTGATGAAGATAATTCATTCCTTGAGCCTGAAAAGGTATCGGATCAGACAAAGCCATAGAAGAAGGCCAAAAAAGATTATTGTGATACTCAATGCAAATACGCTTTTTCAGCCTGGGTGTAAATTTTAAGATTTGCAAGTGTCTTTTCTAAACAAAAACAACCTAATTGGGATTTTATTCTATAAAGAGAAGTTGAGATGGTCGAGCAGTACTAACAATATCAAGTGCCATCTGAATACGTTTTCTCCAGTCTAGCTTTGGTGCATTTCTTTGCAAAAGTCCAAATAAACTACCACTGAACACATGAACAAAAGCGATTAGCACATAAAAATCCTCACACACAATCAAGTTAATTAGGACCAGATAGTTCTAAGATTTGAGTCTATAGTTTAGACTAAACACACCGTGGAAGGAACTCAGTCACAATACAAAGTCGGTCAGAAGAAGCAACAGCACCCATAAATAGGAGGACGTTGGGATGCCTTAGCCTTTTCATCAAAGATATCTGCATAAATAGGCTTAAAAAATAAAACCCTCAAAGAAGGATATTTGATGTTCAAACTTTTAACACATTGGTAAGAGCTGAGCACATCCACAGAAGAAAAGGTATGAACCTCTTGTCTGAAAGAAAGTATGATGTCTTCTGAATAATCTTGCTTGGAAAAAACTTTGACTGCAACATCCTACAATATCAAAACAGCACTCAATGTAACATGAAAGGGTGCATGCACAGTCTATATGTTTTGTAAAGAAGGAAGAGTAACGAACATACTGATCCATACCACAGGGCATGATATACTACTCCACAGGAACCTGCACGCTAATTGAACAAGACATCAGCAAATATTGAAATTCAGACTAACGTTAGTGAAATTTAATGTATAGACTCCATAACTATTTAGAGTCAATTCATTCATCACGTCTGGTTGATGCTTTTCTTACGTGTTAGCAAAGACAACTATCAATGGAAAGTAGCAAAGACATCACTAATTGACGAAAATATATACACCAACAAAGAAGGGATCAGTTATTAGAATGTGACCTTGCCCAATCTGTTCCCCGATAGCAAGGTCTTCCCATAAGATTTCATAATCAAGGCAATCATTTTCAAAATCCAACTTGTTTAAAGTACTGCTACCAGTGCTTCCAGAACTACTTGCACTGTTCGTGCTATTTACGCTGAAAGCAGACAAGGCAGACCCAGAGGCTTCCGTATTAAAAGGATGCTGAATTTCTTGAGCCCTAGCTTCTTGTTTGATGAAAGAAGTTCCCTGATTTACCATGTCATTCAAATGACATGGCACCATCTTTGAGTCAATTACATAATTCTCTTCTTTCACATCAACCTGATAAAACTTCCCACTGACGTTTAGGTTTGATTCAAACTGAGGAAGCTGCTGAGATTGAGAGGCCAAAATATCGCTTCTATGTGTGTCAGCTCCACTAGAAAGCACATCCCCACCGCCACCGTGATTGGAAACAATTACCAAAGCACACTGACCAGATCGATGACTGTCCCCATTACCAACTTCAGAATCGATGCTACAGTCTCCAATTCCCATTGACCGAACATTGTTGCTCACTTTCAAACTAATTTTTGAACCCTGATAACAATTCAAACAAACAACATCAAAAATGCAGGAGTCACACATGCACTGTCCAAAAATATCTCAACTTCAAATGGTGGCTAACCAAAGTTGATATTTGTGAGGTGATGGCATCCTGCAGCGGCAGCTTAGAATCTAAACCATGTTTACTCACAACCTTACACTTCAGCTGGTTCAACGTAGAGTCCACTTCTGCCTGATTTCCAACCAAGGAGGCATCAAATACTTTCTGAATAGTCTGAGAATCACTAGAAACACATATTAGCCCAATCAACTTCCTATCATCGTCATACAATGGAGTATCTGTGGCCAAAATTTGGAATCTTTTCCCTCTCTTATTTTTAACAGGGAATATACCAGTCCATGAATCTCCCTTGATTACCCTGCTTATAATCTTACTAGCCGAATCATAGTCCTGAAAGTCAGTCAACAGCTCAATGACATTTTGACCAATTGCCTCCGCTGCTGTATATCCATACAACTCTTCAGCCATCCTATTCCTGCAATATTAACCTCCACAAGTTACTTAATTTCATAGTAAACTGGATAAATTCAATGTTTTTCAATCCAACAGATTGACGGAAAATCCAAAAGTACCAGTAAATGACTCGATCACTGCAATCCAGTATATGAACAGCTTGCCCCATACACTGCAAAATATTCCAACACTTCAAATTCGTCAAATTATAACCCCTTTCAAGCGGCGAAACATGACGAAACGAACCGCGCGGCGGCCTATTCCGATACGGAGAAACCGATTGCGACCGCCGCCTCTCCTCCACTCCAACACCAGCTTCAACGCGTCGAAGACTCGACATCTCGTGCTTCAACCGCGCGTGTCCCGCTTCAAGCTCCTCAATCTTCTTCAGCAACTCCTCCCTCGGTAGAAGCTCCATCGCCGCAGATCCAAACCCTAAACGACACTAAAATGACCACCGGCGTGTCGTTTTGACTTCCTCTAAGCGTCGTCGTCCTCGTCGTTTGGATTTGAATTGAAGAAGAAGCCAATGGGACTGGTTGGTTGCTTCGCAAAGATGTGATGCTTTGTTGCTAGATTTTAGATACCTACGCGCTTGAATGGCGCGTGTCATGACGGCATCCAATGGGGTTTGAGGAAGTCGTTTTCGTCGTGACCGAGAGGTTGAAGACACGCGCTCTTCGTTTATCCGAATATTAAAGAAAAGACAAGTTGCAGATCGCCCGTGCCGTTGCACGGGTTACTGTTTCACATTGGTTCTTCTTCTTTTGTGTGAACTGCGTCGTTTTGAGTAATGAATGTGACATACAATTTCTAGAATGACATTTATGCCCCTGGCTTCTATGGAACTTCTTTACTCCCTCCGTCCCATTTTGTTTATCCAAAAGCACAAAATGCACGGTTATTAAGATAGAAAGAAGGTATAAAATGTGTGGTTGAGAATAAATGAATAATATGTAAATGAGTGAAAAAGTAGAATGTGTGGTGGAGAATAAAGGAAAGTGGACAAACTTAAGGGGACACCCAAAATGGAAAGTGGACAAACATTATGGGACAGAGGGAGTACAAACAAGATGCTTTTTTGGGAAATTTAAGGTTTGGTATTACATTGAAATTTGGTCTCTAGAAAAAACTGTTATTTATTTTAGAAAATTTGATTGAGCAATTTTATGTAAAACTTTATACGAATCAGTGAAAATTAATTGCTGATGCATTTAAATTGTTTTACTTAGTATAAACAGGTACATGTTTGTAAGGTACTAGCCCGGTCTGAAAACCTCGGTGTATACGATGATGACGGATTGTGGAGGAGATAGGACTGTTGGAGTGGCTGTTGATTTCTCTGCTTGCAGTATTAAAGCACTGAAATGGGCAGTGGAAAATTTGGTGAGGGAAGGTGATCATCTCATTCTCATTGTGGTTCTTCCTGATGCAGATTACGAACAAGGCGAGATGCAACTATGGGAAGTCACTGGTTCCCGTAAGCTACTTATTTTAGTGCTCGCAACAAATACTTGCGCAATATCGGATATTACCCTGAAAATGACATTCGTTTTGTTTTTTTTCATTTGGACAGCTTTCATATCTGCTGCGGAGTTCTCTGATCCAAATATTTTGAAGAAATATGGAGTGCATCCGGATGCGGTAACATTGAACATTGCCATTAACGCTGTTACTCGGAAGGGGGTAAGGATTTTTGACACTATCTGAAAATCTTGTTACTAAAATTTCATATGAAAAAAGTTCATTTTGTGTTTTGGGTCTGAATTATTGAAGGTGAATGCTCTGATGAAGATTTACTGGGGAGATGCGCGCGAGAAGATTATTGAAGCTGTCGAAAGAATTCCTCTTAGCTGTTTAGTTATTGGCAATAGTGAACTCGGCGTAATCAAGAGGTTTGTTTTCACTTCTTCCTGTCATCTGCACTTTGATATTTCCATTCACTGTAACACAATGCTAAGTACTTAAGTTGAATATTCTCCATAAGTATCGGAACAAATGTGCTTCAACAATTTACTGCAGGGCTTTACTAGGGAGTATAACTGACTATATAGTGGAATACGCGGGCTGCCCAGTCACTGTCGTCAAGCATTAGGCCAAATGCGCGCATCTTGAGCTCCATATCTGCAAATAAAGCGAAGACTTCTATTATTTCAGATGATTCAATGGCCTTGTTTAAAATTTACAAGTTATGACTTATGCTATTTATCTGTGTCATTTCCCTGAGCCTGAACTTCTCCTTCTCTGTTTTGTAATTTTATGTGCTCTCTTCGGAATCTGCCCTCGGACCTGCACAACTCTGTAAGATCAATGTAATAGTGATGTTCACAGTGTGATATATCTTATAAATAAATAAAACCAAGCAAAAAAATAGTATGAAAAACTGTCAACAGATATTCCAAATCAGAATCCTTATACAAAACTAATAAGTACAAGTTCGGCGATATGCTAAGGCAAGTTGTAGGCCAAATAGACATAAACTCCCCGATTTAAAACATTCCTAAGGGCCTAAGGCCAAAGGAAACGATCCGGATATCATAAAATTTTGCAAATCCACAGATTACCCTGACCTTTGTGAATCAATAGTATCACATTTTGTGGATGGAAGGCATGATGTAGTGTCCATGCTTGAGATGGTGATCAAGGCATGCGTGCAGTACACGCAATTAGCGCGGGCTGCGGCGAAGAAACTCTCTGCATCTCCCATTTTCGCTAAGATAAAAGCAAGATTCAATGATATTGATGAGTATTATGTGGATGCATTGGATAATTTGCAGGATGCTGAGAATGCCATAAAGGCTAAAGACATTGCTAAATGCTACGGTGAATATTAAACTTCGCCCATGGCTGATTTGATGCAAAGCTTACTCATATGGCTAGTAATTGTCTTGCCATTTCTACTTTGGTGAAGTTTTGAATGAAAGTGTGTTGGGTTTGTGGTGGCAGATCAAGTGAGTGGTGACACTGTTTTGTTGTGTTGTTCTGCATGAGATGTTTTTGCTGCAAACATTTGGTTCAGCTCATTCTTGTATCTTGTTGAAAAGGCTGCTATCAGATACTCAATTCTAGTATTTGGCAAGACAATAAGGTGGAAGTGGAAGACAAAAGAAATGCTTGATTACCAATAAATGAACAGCAGAGATTCTTTTCATAACCAAATGTTAACATATTATTACTCAACCATCCTAACCCCTACTCTACTTCCTTCTTCACTACCAACCCAACAAAATCCAATATGAACACTTTGTCAGGAAACAATAGACATTCAGTCTATGTATCATTTCCCTCTGAGTTCTGTATGCATATAACAGAACTAGATAAATATACAACGAAATAAATAAACTGGAATTACTCGATGAAGAGCTTTATATGATGCCTGCATTGTCAGATATACTTAGCAATGTTGTCGACTTCTTTAGCTTCACCAGGCATTTCTTTGGGTAGGATGATTGCTTCGAAGAGAGTTCAATACGGAATTCTATGCATAAACTACTTAAGATCCATTTATGACCATGTCTGGAGATGTTCTAGGTGACATCAAGATATGTTCATCTCCGTTGATTTGTTGATTGTCACCAGCCTGGCCATTCTCAGGATTCCCATATACGATGCATGAAACATTTTTGGAATCTGACGACTCTTCCAAAGGAAGTGCATTGCTGTTATTTTCAAAGGAGATTTTACCATCTGATGATTCCTCCACTTGATGTTTGGCTCCTTCCTTTGGATTTACATCCTTCTTCTCGCTCTTGAGAACGATTTGCACAGGGTTTGCAGTTTTCTTACCGGGTAACACCACATGGCTTAATGTTGAACACAGAGCAGCAAACACGTTATCTTTAGGTTTCATGTTCTTTCCGATTCTCTGTTTCTTGGCAAGCACGTGATCTTTTTCAGTCGGGAGCAGCTTCCTTTTCAGCCTAATAGATTCAATCATGTTATCATCAGCATCAGTAGTCTCTAGCTGCTTCTTAGGCGGTGGTCTGTAATCTTCATCGTCATCATGGTCAACCACCCCTCCGGCTGTTGTACTATCAAAAAAGGAACCATGAGGTGATGTTTAGATACCCCCCACAATGAGCATCAATAAACAAAACATTGTTGAAAAAATTGCCATCTTGATACGATGCTTGACAAAAGTTAAGTTACCTTATGGACGGGGAAGTTGCAGGTATTCGTTTAAGTAAGCTGGGACAGGCATGTGCTTTATGCGAGTTTGGCGTTCGTGGAGTCGCTGTGTCCTCTTCATCGCTAATTTGAGTAGTAAAAAGGAGTTAACAACATTGCAAAAATCAAGTACACAATAAAGCTAAAAGGGGATGCATGATGATCCTAGAACTCTAACCTATCCTCATTGAAATACTCCTCTTCCTCCTTTTCCAGGGCGCGTTCATCGCCCTTTTTTCTGGCATCTAATGAGTTATTGCCGTCTATTGTTTCTCCATTTTCTAGCAACTGCAAGACAAAACCCTTAATCTTTCATCAACAAAGCAGTTATTCAGCATCAAACATACAGAAGTACCTGCTCGTATTTAACTTTCAAAGAGTGTACGGATGCAAAATGCTCAAACTTCACCAGTTCATCCCAAAATGAATCTACCAGGTGCAATATTAGTGGCTTCAAGTTTTCCTACATGGAACATTCATGGTCATTTAATCAAGTCCCTAAAAGTTTATTAAGAAACTGACACAGAGAGATAATGGTAGGTACCTTGCAGATGTACTCAAAGAGATCCAAGACCGTTGAGTTAAGCAAATTGTAGCGATTGCCATTAGCAACAAAAGCTTCTACTATGGATTTTAGGGTGTTGTGCTTGACTAAATGAGCAACCATATTCTCATCCTGAAATTATCCCAGATTTATTTTTATTTTATTTTGATAAGTGTCTCAAGCCAAAATAACCATAGCGCTCATTAGATCAAGGATACTAGTTTGCAATAGAGTAAAGAGAAGGAAACTCACATGGCGTGATAAAAGTGTTCGAACCAAATCGAATAGCAGCAACGACAAGATATTTTTCTCTCCTTCGTGTAATATACAAGACTTTTTCTATAGCATTATTGAGAAGAAAGTTGCACCTGTAGTCATTTACACATCTAAGGTTAAAGAGAACACTGAAACTGTAATAAGAGATCAAATAACAGTTCACAGCAACTAGAAAACTTACTTTATTCTACATGGATGGTGAAGAACACAAAAGCAAAGTAGTTCGCAAACATTGGACAGTATTTCTGGTTTTCTGAAATTAAATTCACCATGCTCATCGGAAGTAGAAGGTATGCTAATTGATTGAACACTTCCATCCACCGGGCATGATGAAACTATAACATTTATTAAGTGACCCAAATGTTTCTCGTAGAAAACCTCAGTAATAATATCTCGCTGCAAGAAGATAGTAAATATATCAGAGGTTATAAGATGAGTAAACTTCGAACATATAATTTTAGGAAGATAAACATGTATACAAAGAGAAACCTCGTCAGACCAGTTGTAAACAAGCATGAAGTCACGTAAGGAATGAAGACTAAAGCGATGCACACACGTTGTAAACAAACACGGTTTAACCATATCAAAAAAAGTGTTTATACCCACTCAAGAATCAAAACTGAATATAATGCACCAAAACTTGAAGCCAGCATAAACTGACAGGTGATACAAAGCAGCTACTCTACTGCTTTGAGCATTTTGTTACCGGCCAAAATGAAACAGATAAATAACATAGAATGATTGCTATAACCTCGTAGGACACAAAGCACAATAGAACACACATTCATGTTCAAATTATTGAAACATAATGTAAACTACTAAACATAATCACAATAATTGCAAGGGACAAAAATTCAAAATACAAAAGATACCCACCTGAGGACCTGTCAATGCATGAGGATCCAATAAGCTGCGAAGAATTTCAAGGAACTGACAGTGCATGTCCTCTCCAAAATCAGTCACCAAGCCATTCACCTGACAGAACACAGGGACAGCGTTAAATGTAAACTTTAAAAATACAGCTGGCTCGGAGCTCTATGATTTAAATCTCTGAAAAAAAATTATTCCCTCAGATAAATTGATCAATCATATCAAGCCTTAAGATCAACTGATTTTACATGGAGTCTCGAAAGAAATGTCACACGACCTGGTAAATAATGGGTTGCGAAACCAAGTAGAAAGAAAAGGCACAGGCAGAATTTGAAAAGCACCATATAGAGTGATCAAAAAACACAAAAAACTTTGTATTTTTACAGGTTAATTACATTGGTACAAAGTTCTTCATTCGTGGGTTCTACAACTGATACTCATTCTTAACTAGAAACACAAGAAGACTCTCAGTTTAGGTTTAGTAGTGTGATACTAGACCATAACTCCCTCACTCGCAAGTCAAAAAGACTTAGACGTGATATTGGCTTTTATAGTCTAACTTTCACTTCGTTCGCCATACACCACAAGGCATCAATCAGACATTCATATGAGGGAGATTTGGGTTCTGCAAATGGTTCAAGTAATGGAGGGGGGTACTTCTAACCAAATGACATCAAAAAAAATAAAGCAAAAAAATAAAGAATCCAGAGGTAATCATTTAGGTAGTACGCACAAGAAGCCCGATAAGATGACTTCCTTCTGGTCGCATAACATAATTACGAATAAGACCTGCATCCTGATTCAAGAAAAGAATAAGGATATCTGTCCTGCAAGAATCAGATACGGTTCATCAAAAATTTACAATTATAGGTTAATAAGATAAAATACGAAACCCTAACGCATTGGATAGATGTCATTACCCGGCGAGCATGAGCTTCTTGTCTGTGCTTTGCAATGCATCAGATACAATATCATAAACACCTTCATTTATTAGATCTCTACATTCATCAACAATAAGTCCAAAAAACATAAAAGCACATATGAGTAGAGATCATAACATGAAAATTTGTAATGACAAGACTATAAACAACAACAGATAATCAAAACACTAATACCTAAACAACCGCATCTGCTGAACCATGGGTAAGCTTTTGCTTAAGTTACAGAACTCGTACAAGAAAGAGACCTGTTCATTGAAACCCTCTTAGGATGACAACATCACTTGTTTAAGCAAAATATATAACATCTCTAAAAACAAAGTGAATACGCATGCTCAGTAGATGACAAAATAATTGACTTTGTTAAAAAACGATTATGAGTAGTATCACAAATGAACTCATTACTCATTGTCCTCAAGTTCTTACCATATTTTTCTTTGATTCGATTAAAACTGAAGGTGACTTCAACCTCGTAAAAAGTTCCTGAATGAAAGTGTTATCATCCTTCAACAAGGACACTATCTGGTACAAGAAAGAGCTGGAAGTTTAAAGCAACCATACATGGGATGATTCAAAGAAGTGAGAGTTTCGATTCTTACGAGAGAATTATTAGAATTTATTATGGAATTAAGATTCGCAACTGTGGCATCATCCAGTGATTTGGGAAAAATGGCATCCTAGAACAACATAGAAATAAGAATCCAGTACGAAAGCAAAGAAACACAACTGCAAAAGCAAAGCCAGCCATCAAAAATAACCTTCAGGTAACCAACTCTGTATGTCTGATGTATCTTTGATAAGACAACAGGATCTTTAATCAGGACGGCCTGCCCATGTCAGAATATATAATAGATCACTCAAAACATGGTAAACTCGCTTATAGGAAAAAACTTGGAGGCACAGCAATCTTAATAGAGTTGCAAACTCAAACATATTACACAATGCGATCTCGGCATACTGATAAATAATAGTCAGAATATTGTAATTAATTACCTCCTTAAAAACAACGTGATCCTTCAAAAAAGATCGATGATTATGCATCTTCGGATATACAGGATCATCTGCAAATTAATATTATGTAAGCAATCATCAGTAAGATGCAAATCAGAGCCAATCATGATATCAATTAAAACTGACATATAACTGTCACAAAAGATGTATTTCATCAGTTGCTACACTCAAAGCCCTGCAGCGCAAATACATTACAAGCTTTGATGTTTAATGAAAGCATCCAAAAACCCTAAAACCTAAACTTTATCTATATGCCAAATCTCAACAATGGAATAGTACTGTATTTGAACAATAACACTTAGAGAAATGAGGTTTTTTTAAACAACATATTCCAAAATGTGGCACTAAGTAAGGCCATCATCATTATCATTTTAAATGATTAATGTGATAAAAACAGATGGTAAATTGTCAAAGGATGGTAGAGGGAAACCTACATTCAAGAGAACCAATTATATCCATGAAGAACTCATCACTGAATATCTTGTCAAAAATCTGCGGACTGTTAAGATTTACTGCAGGTGTAATCAGAAAACGCTGAGCTGTCAAATTTGGTTGTCTAGAACTGATATATTCATCATTAACATCACTTATAACAGTACGGGTGCTTGATAATTAATTTATTATGAGAGAAGAAGTAATATCAACAGAGGCAGAATATTAACTTATGCCTTTGACAATTTTATGTATCATGTGCAGTGATTCAACGTCCTCCAAGTCTTCGCACATTTTAAAGAGATCAATAACTTTTGGTAGAAACTCTTGCTGCAAAAATGGAAGGAAGTTAAGTATCTTAGATCTTGCAAATCGTACTGTCAAAACAACTAGACAGGAATGTCAAGAAGAAGAAAATCAGAACAGCAGTCCAAATAATCGAAGGATTGAAAGTCATTTGTGCTATTTAAAACTAATTGGGAAACACCATGGTATAAATTACTCATCCAAATGATATACGAAAAACAATGACAATCGCCTTCAATTTTCAAACTTACATTATTCTGAATAAGCTCGGCCAAACGTATTTGATCAGTGATTCCACTTTCAGACAACGCCTGAAGGAGAAGACCAAAATTGTCATGATTATTGATAAATTTCATAGCATTGAGGGTAAAAAATGCAGCTTTCACTGAGTTAGCAGCCGCTGAAAAATCAAGCTTTAAAAGAACAAGGGATATTGATATGCTCTTATGGGAAACAAATGGCATAATGTGCAACATGCTTCAAATATTGAAAAGGTGAGACTTGTTAATCAGCGCATGCTGCACTATGAGTGGGGATACAGTTTGTTAAAGGTTAATTGGTCTATCGCCTAGCATAGGAGGACAGGCGAATACCGGCCCACAAGAAAAAAGGCAGAACAAATGATAACCTTCACTATCAGAGGTAGCGTTGAAAGCTCCACTGCTGGCAACTCCCGTAATTCGCTATTGATGCTATGAAATGACTCCGCTGCATAGATGAACAGGTCATTGTGGAATTAGTATAAGATTATTTTAGAATACAGGAAGCAACAATATTGACATAGACGGCATCCCACAATGAGAAAAGCTAAATACAATGACCCGCATACATTAGATAATTCAATAATGCTCGATTCCCTAACAAAGAGCTTACTTAGCAAACTAAAGATGACGTTTAAAAGAAAAACACGCTATTTTACTTACTGTTTATAGAAGAAAATTGCAGATTTCTTTACAGTACCAATGTGATCCCTGCAAAGTGCATCCTGAAACATAAGAATCAATACAACAGGCAGACAAATTGAAAATAATTGCACCAACTAACCATATGAATGAACATCCTGAAGCCTCTTGAAAACTAAGGGCCATTTCATTTGACAATTGTGTTGTCTCTCGCCATGATATTATAGTATCTGTGAACAACAACAAAGGTACATACAAACATAAGTGCTTCCCTCTGATAGGACTAAATTACTCGAGAATGATAAAAGGTTGTTTATAATTCAGAGCAGCAAACCTTCTTGCTTTCGATAAATATCTTCTGAGCTTATGCGATGGACAAGCAATGTTTCATTGTCTTCTTCTTCATAAACGGTCAGACCCATGTCTTCAGAGTGCTGCAACACAACTTCTACATTAGAGCCTCAATGATTTTAATGAAACATAAAACTGAAATTGTCATTAAGAATGAAACTCAATGTGTATGGAAAAACAACCTCCACATAGTCGAGTGTCACGTGTCCAGTCCCTTGATCATCCCATTTCCCATCATCATTCAGACGATACACCTTAACGCGCTGTAGTCCATAAAATGTCAGATAAAGAAGTTATCTAAAAAACAATAAGCAAATGAATTCAAGGTAGCAGAAGTGAACTGAATACATTTTATCATTTGTGGGGCTACTAATTACTAAATCAATCAGTAAGCATATTAAAACGCACAATTTCATGAAAAAGAAGCAACTTTTCACACCAACTTCAATTCAACAGTACTCAATTCTAGGGCAATGAAAATAGCAAGAAAAACAAAAATTCACCTGCATCGAACTAGTAGCAGCAGGTGGCTTCTCCTGCGCGCCCATCACTACTAAACCTCTACGAACAACTCCGCGGCAAGCGAAGATTCGATACTATAAAATTGAGGAAAATAGGGCTTCGAAGAGCTGAAGAATTAGTCGGGAAAGAAAGAGGCGATTCGATTTGAAGGGATGTCTGTAAAGCCCTAATCAGTCATTTACGTGAACGTCCAAGGGAATCTACGCTGGCGCCCAAGCCCGATTCCCACTTTACTCTCTTCCTTCTCCGATTGGGCAAAAGTCGAAGAGAGAGAGTCGTGATGTATATTGGATTCGGGGGTAATTTGGTCTTTTATCGGTACATAAGCCACATGGTACAATTATAAGAGTTATTTTACGAATGGATGAAGCTGAAGTAGATTGTCATGCTTTTTGACACGACTCATTGACGTTGGGATATATGGGTACAGTCAGGACCAGCTGGTTTCAGTGACTATAGAGGAAAGAACAGTCAAACATGGACACAATGAAAGAACAACTAGAAGAATGATACTCCCTCCGTCCCACTATATTTGTCCACTTTGATTTGATTATTTTATACCTCACAAATAATCAAAAAAATGGGCAAACTTTGTAGGACAGAGGGAGTATTGCATAGCCAGTGTGCTCCTCCTACGAATGCTAGGCAAAAAAGCAGCATCCGACTCAGATAAACTGTAGGCCACTTAATCATCTATCACATTAAATCGCATAAAACCATATTTGTGTTCACATTACAAAGTTTAGCAACTTCATCACCAAAGTACCGAATCGACAAAAGGATGAACACCATAAGTCCATAACATAGCTAAATTTAACTACTCTAAATTCCCATGCCAATCTAGCTAATACTTAAAACTATCAAATTTAGGATAGTAAAACCCGAAGCGCTGAAGGCTAACAGAAAGTCCAACTGAACTAAAAAACATATAATCAATAGGACTACATAATGCTAGGATCAAAGAACACTAAGAGAGTAATACTAATAAGAACACAAGAACCAAAATGCAATAAACAAAAAACAAGACTGAAATTAGAATAACAGTTTCTAACATGAAGAAAAAAACTGCTTGTAATAAGAAAATTCAACACAAAGACATAAAGTCTCCTAGAAAATGTTTTGAAAGACAGATTAAATGGGCATCAAGCATAGATAAAACTCAAACATTGTAGCTCAGGGATAGTGATAGTGTTTTTGCTCTATTCCTCAGCAGCAGATCCTTCATCAACCTTGTTGTTGTGCTTCCTGGCATACCTCTGGTTCCTCAAGAACTTAGGGTCCATCTACACAACATATAAGATCAACACAAGATTTCAATCAATAAAAGAAAGTAAGCATTAAAGCTGAAATAAATGAGATGGAGAGTTGTGGTGAAGTGCAAGTGAGTACCCCTTTGGTGGAGGCGTTGCGGTGTCTCCTGGGCTTCTTGATTCCGTTACGATGAGCCTTGTGGGACTGGTTGTGGGCAGTGTGATTCTTTGACTTGGCCATTTCTATATACAACGAGAAATAACACAATCAGATACACGCAATTGCGATTGAATGTAATCTACGACGTATAAGAGAGATTGAAGTAAGACTGAGTGAGTGTTGCGGCAGTTTACCGGAAGTCAAAAAGCGGCGGATTTGCTGAAGAAGACGATTCGACGACGAACTGCTGCTAATGGCTGAAGCAAACCCTAAAGACGACGATCGAGCCATTTGGGCCGAGGCTCTATTGTTAAGCCTTGCCAAACGGCCCAACTACGACTTCAAGATCTTTCTGCACTCTATGTACATTTTGCAAGGTTCAAAAATAAATTATTTTCCTGACAGAACCATAAGTATAAGCTGTCATTCCCTGGTTAGATCCAGAAACGATAATAATACTTACAATTACAGAGATTAATCAATGGCCAGGCACCATATTGGACACATAGATAGTTTCATCTGAGTTCAGCAGCTTGTATACATTTCTGGGTCCAGTGATTCTTTTCGTATTCAAGCTGAAAGATATGGCATCACAGACGGCAAGTTGATTTTAGTTCCATTTTATATACACCCCCCAGCATTTTATATACAGGCTAACAATTTACCAGGAAAATGTATTTCATTAGAGAGACCTATATCACTCTGTACATTTGAGAGTACTATATCACCCTGTTTTAAGGTTGTTTTCGTTGATCACCTGAATACAAATTCTGGCCAGTATATTGTGACTGGACATGGACTGAATCAGTTCCGTTTGAGACACTCTGATGAACAAATACACCTGAGTTTCTTGAGCTACTGTTGGAATTCATGGGTGTCTCTGGAGCAGCCTGAAATTGTAATACCGTGACAAAACATTGATAATTTAATGGAGTACTTGTAACTAGTAGAATTTGAATAATGTCACTAAGAATGTGCTAGCTTATCACTAACCACACGCGTCTCTCGGTAATGAACAAGAACAATGTGTTCAAAGCTCCTACATTGGAAGTAAACAGATTTAAAAAATCGCAATCAAATAAAGACAAGCAAAATATGTTGTCAGGCTAGTCTTAGATATCACTGACTTGTTAAGCAGCCAATAACAGCGCCGAACAAATGTCGAACTTTCAAGTCCATGAGCATAGTAAACATGAATTCTTTCTTCGTTGCCAACCTGTCAAAAACAATAATTATATAATTACAGATTTTGCAGACCAAAAGAGAATTTATGATGGGTCCTTTATTCTCTCACTGAAGGTGCCCAATTTGGGTCGGGGAACTATAGATTATGAATCATGCAGCAAGTCTCACTTTTAAGTGCTCGTGAGCTTCTTTAATGGTCTTTCCATCGATTTTCTTCTTCCAGTTATAACCATCTCTCCTGAAATTCCTGAGCATTTTACGGTCGTAAAGAACAACCGTGCCACCTGGCCAGATTCATAATTCAATACTTGATGGATGCATAAGAAAATACAAGTATATGTTAACAGTGAAATGTAGCATATTACGGTGAGTCCGAACATAAATAGAAGTGTGCTTACTTTTGGGCAAGTTCAATGGCTTGACAAGAATGTTAAAATACTCATAGTTGCAAAGCAATGCATGAATCTCGTTCGGCCGTAGCCACCTCGATCCGGCTTCCTCCAACATATTTGCAACATCCAAATCTAGCATTCAGACAATAATATTATAATAATTCAAAATCACACAATCAATATCATAACAGACTCAGCTCCAACTTAATAAAACCACCAAAATACATCAATCTTCCTTCTTTTCTCAATTCAAGCTCTACCAAACCACTCTTCCATAACCCATTTAATAACAAAATTGAACAGAAACAGTAAACCGTAGCAGTCCGTAACCGCAAAAAGTAACGAAGCAAACACGAGTAAGCAGGAAGACAAGGGTCTAAATACCAGCCATGGTGCGGAATCCATGAATCTCGGAAGCAGCAAGCAACACAGAATCCATATATAGTCCTCCTCCTCTACTCTTCCATCGTCGTCGGTCAAAGCTCAAAACCTCCGCTCGGAGTCGAGAATGGAAATGTGGAGCGAAAGCGAATATCAGATTATGAAATTATGAGAATTAAGATGAAGTCGATATCCGATTTGAATTGTTTATATTAAATTAATTAATAATTAATTACCATCAGGTGAAAAGAAAGTAATAAGAAAACGGTCAAAGAGTTGACTTGAAATTGCATGTAGTGTTGTTCTCTTCTCTGCCAAGTAATTAATATTTATTTATTATTGTTGGTGAGTTTTGTGGTCCCACATTTCATTTGTTTTATTACGTATCTCCTACTTTAATCTCTTGTCCTTTTAAAAACATGAAACTGTCCTCAAATTTCAAAACACTTTCAGTGTCTGAAACATCATTGGAATTTGGCTCATATATTTTTCTGAAGGATCATCTGGTGTTTTGATACGATACTGTAAGAAATAGCTGTTAAAATTTTGAGTAAGAGTTGATAAAAATGCGAGCTTGAGTGCTTGCCACAGGCTGTAGATACATATGCAACAAGAGTGTGCTGGACGGTTTTTGAGTGAATTGAAGACTATCGATAGAGAAGCCGAATCATAACGTAGCTGTTCGAGGGTTTGGTAATGATCATAATTCAAGAAGTCTTTTTAACGTCAAGCTGAAGTTTTTTTTAAATGTAGAGTTGCATGAGAGAGATCAAAAATTCAAAATATCGAATGGTATGGTCTGTTGAATGATGTAAGCGGATAACTGACAATAAATCTTGTTTTAATGAGAAGAATTCGACTTTAAGGCGTCGGCTTGTCGAAAATGACTTTCTTGTTCGGAGTTAGGCACCTCTAGTCGGGCCTTAAAAACTTCTCTACAAGTGTGTGTTACTCACTAGATATCAGTCTTCCAAAATCAAAATGAATGTATTTGGTATTTCCTAGTAATTTGGTAATGTAAAAAAGAACATCACAAGCACATCCGAAAAAAGTCTGCAGAATCTCAGAGGCTTGTATCTCTTCGTATCTTAGTTCCGAACCCCAGATGGCTTCAGTGCATCTAAAAAACACTTCTGAAAATCATTTTATGAAAGAATACTTACAAGTTACATGTACATTTACTATGTTTATTAAGGAAGTCAGTTACAGGGGTACCCACAGCTTCAGCCTTAAATTTCCGATGGCCTAGTAATGGACCACGCCGCGCATTGTACTGTCCCTCTTTAGATGAATATTAAAACCACATGACACTGAGAGAAAAATGCACTTGTTATTTATATAAATGAATCATGCAAAGAGTACCCTTAAAATATCCTCATAATAATTCACTCATCTTCAGCTGCTCTTCCTTCTCCAAGTTTTACTTTTCAGCTCATTCCGAGCCCGGCCTAATTGAAGTTATGGGGAGGACACCATGTTGTGAGAAAGTGGGGCTGAAGAGGGGGAGATGGACAGCCGAGGAAGATGAGGTTTTGAGTAAATACATTCAAGCAAACGGCGAAGGGGGTTGGAGATCAGTTCCTAGATATGCAGGTAATTAATTTCCTAGTTGCTAGAAAAAATTGCAACATTCTTAGTAGGGACTTCTGATGGAGTTATTTTCATTTTTGTTGTGTGGAAGGGTTGCGGAGGTGCGGAAAGAGCTGTAGATTGAGATGGATCAATTACTTGAGACCTGACTTGAAGAGAGGAAATTTTACAGCTCAAGAGGAGGAGATCATTATGGGCTTGCATGCTTCTATGGGTAATAGGTAATGATTGACATTGTGTATAAATAAGGGTCAAAGTTGATGAAATGGGAATTTATGGATGCTTTTATGTTTCAGGTGGTCTTTGATAGCTGGTCATTTACCTGGCAGGACGGACAACGAGATAAAGAACTACTGGAACTCCCATTTGAACAGGAAGTTCCAGGACTTTAACACCAATCCGGAGACGAATAAGTCCCTAGAGACTCACGTTAGCGCACATAGTGACTGCAGTCAAGAAGTTAAAAATGGCAAGTCAGTTATGAAGAAAAAAGAAGAAAAGATGCACGAGAGTTTTCTCGAACCTATAGGAAGAGTCAAGTCAATGCAATCTGTTACAGAACAACATGAAATAACAAATGAGGATTTTTTTTGTGTTGATTCTTCGAAAGTTCTGTGCAGTAATGAAGAAAGCATAGGGTCAGCTATGCTTGGCACTTGGGAAGGCCTAGAACACGAATCAACGGGTTTGGAGGAATTTCGAAGCGTAGATGCCAAAGATTGGTACACTGGAGCACCTCCTTCGGTATATGATGAATGGGTTGGTTGGCCCTGCATGGATAATCAGAGAAAGCAGGAGAGTGGGGAAGATGAGATACTGACCTGGCTCTGGAATGATAATAATGCAATTTGATAATATGAAGAAAATTTCATACTGACTTGTGACGTTCCTCCGGAAATTACCAAGGTGCATTACTTCATATATGATATATGAATAACACTTACAAGACGATCTCAGCAACTGGATCATATATTATCTAGATCAAAACCAAATAGTGAGAATCAAAAGTACTCTCTGCTTCGTTTCCGTAAGCTCATTTCCTTGGTTACCTTATGTTTCTCTCAAGGTTACAGTAAAATGATCCGCAATAAATTTGATATCAAGAAAATAACTTTTTACAAAACAATCATTGTGTATAAGTATAGTCATTTGCCCCAGAATGTTCGCTGAAAAACCCGCAAATGTAAACGCATACTACATTTTTCCATTACCTTTCTAAAATTCATCAGGAGATGTTAGAACCTTAAAAAGGTAGCCTTTAGAAGCATCCATAAATCTCTTCTAATATCAGGAAGGCATAAGCATACGGCATTCTAGGATTACGCATCTTTATGTTCCAAATTTTATTCTTGGGTGTGAATACATTAATCAAAAGCTGAGCTTAAAAAGGAATCTTTGGCCTTTAAGCAACCTTTGGCTCAAGCAATTCTTTGCTAATATACATTTTCTATGGATTCATTTGCTCAAAACTCGTCTTATTTTCTTTGTTCCTAGCCGGTTTTCCCTCTGTTGGTTTTAGCAAAAAAAAAAGAAATGGCTGTCACTCATGCTGATCTCGCTCCAGGGCGTAAAAGCTCCGATCTTGGTAGCAAGACTGGAGTTTTTCTCATGGTATTTGCAATCATCTGTGGTTTCCTTTGCTTCATTTTTGTTTGCTCGCTGAGGCCAGTCGTTCTGAGGTATTTTAAGAATTCTCAACTCACCTGACTGAAATCAAATTCTATAATTTCCACCAAGTGATATAAACTTGGTAACTAAAATTTTATACAAAATGGCAGGTAATATGGGAGAGCAGTGGCAGTGGTACAAAAGGGGAGGAACAAACTAACCAGTGCATTTACAGCGGTAGCGGAGAAACACCACTCATTTTTACGGCCAGCGCTTTTCTAACATTAGCCACAGCAATGGCAGCAGTGCATGTCTATATGTTGATTGTTGTCAGCAATACACCAGACTCAGCATTACTGGCTTGGGATCCTGACTCTCCTTCCTCCAAATCCCTCACTTGGCAAGCTGCATTCTTCTTCATATCCACTTGGTATTAATCCTTTTGCCTAAACTAAAAGTCCCTTTTTGATCCTTCGGTCATCTGTTCGATTTCAATTCGAAGAAATTAATATTCAAAAAATGTTTTCTAGGATTTGCTTTGCAGTGGTCCAAATCCTTTTACTAACTGGAATCATGGTAGAATCAAGTCACCTAACAAAATGGAAAATTCCAAACACAAACTGCTTAATGATACACGAAGGCCTATTCGCATCAGCTGGTGTGATCGGACTGACCACAGTTTTTCTAGCCACAGGACTATACTTAACAGCATTACGTATACAAAAGGCTTGCCAGCATCAGGAGAATGTGCGTAGGCGCGTGATGGAAGCTGCTTTGTTGTATGCCTCACCGGATAGGAGTGGTGGGGATGTGGTAATGCCGATGGAGAGGTCGGAGATCGGAGGGAGAAGTCATCATCATGCTTCTTTGGCCGAGTACTCTGATAGGTTTAGTAGTAAGGAGTCTAGTTTTGTATAATCATGTGATGAGCGCCATTTTACTCCCAAAAAACAAACGTAGGATTTGAATATAATCTATTAAATTTAAAATTGATAAAGTGTTTAAATTAATAAAAATTAAAGGTTCGGTTTATGGTTAATCGAAAAAAACAAGAAGGACCACATTTCTTTTCGTGAGACAGTAAGATATAGTTTCAATCGTTGATTATTAATAATCTAATAGAAGAACTCAAAATAACTTACAAATCTAACCTCCCCTTATTTTTTTCACAAAAATTCCAACTTTTTAAATTTAATTAAAAATTAATTTAATCACAATCATCAAATTAATCTTAATCTCTGCAATAAATATTCAATTACATAACACAATCTATTCAATTTGGATTTTAATGACAGCAATTAAACCTCTCATCTCCCGCCCATTAATTTCCACTATACAATAAAACAACATTTGGCGCGCAAGCAAAAATATCCCTAAAGGGTATATCCGTCATTTACATGCATTTCGACAGCTAGGGTTTCTACAGCCGTCTCCATCCTATATATAAAAACTTTTCCTTCTATTTTCCCTCTCATTCTCGAATCCTCTAGTCCGCTTTTTTCTCAATCTCCGCGCCTCCCACTCCTGATCGCCGCGCGTTTTCGTCCGTTCGACTGATTTGTACCAGATCTGCTCCCGACGCTTCCTGAATCGTCTATCGGCGCTGTCTGTGACTGGATCGGCGCTGTACAACTGCTGCTTCGGCTTCGAATCGGCTCTGTTCAGCGATCTGGTGGTTTAGTGCTCGATTTGTTTCTCGGATCTGCGATCGTGGTTACTATAGCAGTAGAGATGGTGTATTTGAGTGATAAGGTGAGTGATTCTGGTATCTGATCTGTAGCGTTGTTGTTGTAATTGATTAGGGTTTGATGTTTGATCTGTGTTGATTGTTGTTGTTTTGATGTGATAGGGATCTGGTTCGGGTGATATGAGGATGAGGAGGTGTACGTCTGAAAGTGAGAGCCAACTAAAGAAGACATGTGTTGATTGTGGCACTTCCAAGACTCCTTTGTGGCGTAGTGGTCCTGCTGGCCCTAAGGTTTGTAGCTGTTTTAATTTGAGTTGATCTTATGAGTATCTATAAATGGTTTTAATTTGTTGGTCTCTTATAGGAATATCTAAAGTAGGTTTCAAGATTCTATTTTGAATCATGCATATGATTTGCTCTATGGTATAAATTTCGATATCTAATCACGAGTGTTTGATCAGGATGGAGCAGTTTGCAATACTTGCGCTAATTAAGTAGTTTTCAAGTTTTTATTTTTTTGGAATGGATTGTAAATTCTTTTTTGATATATTACATGTGTATTAGAATTTGATGTCTAATATTGTGACTTTTGATTTGAATGGATCAGACATTGTGCAATGCTTGTGGGATTAAGAGCAGGAAGAAGAGGCGACCAAGTGGAAGTATAAGCAAGGAAAACAAGAAGCCAAAGAATGAGGATGCTGCTAATACAGTGAGCAGCAAGAGTATTGAGAAAGATGAATGCAAGGCAGTGACAAAGAAGAATGCAAGAGCAGTGACAAAGAAGAATGCAAGAGCAGTGAAAAAGAAGAGGCTGACAAAAATGATATGCATAATATGGTGAAAAGAATTAAGATGGTATTGAATGGAGATGCACCTATTGGAACTTCAAACGACGAGGCTGACTCATCTGGTTCTGATTTTGGTGAAGAAGAACGGGCAGCGATTCTATTGATGGCTCTATCATATGGCATCCTATCATCTTGAATACAGAAGGGGAATCTGTGGCTGTTGTAGCTTGCTTGTTTGGCGGGGGTTTATATATTTAGAATGTTAAGCTTTTAGTGAGTGCTCAGTTTTGGTCTTTTGGAAAGTGTTTCTTTGAGTGCCAGCTTGGATGAAGTAGTGTCTTGCATTAGGTGGAAATGGCATGTTTGGGGCAGGCAAGTGTAATGTACGAAGTTTAATAATCTACATTTCTCAATCGAAAACACATTTGTCTATTATACATTTACAGAGCAAGATCCTGTGGGTTGCTGGAAAGGTTGTTAGTGGAATGGTTGGTGGCTGAGAATGTTATTATGCTGGATGATCCACTGGGTGTCTCCTCTTTTGTAATGAATGCAGCACTCATATTGCAGCCCATAAATCTTCTGGTTTGCTTGTTGGCCCATTTCGGCTGTTTTAAACTTTTGAATTTACGAAAACTGACGGTGGGGCCCTGTATCACCGAAAACAATTCAAATTAAATATATATCTCGATCCAGCTCTCAAGTAAGTATTGATTATCGTTGTTTGACTCATTTTTTTATAACATCTTATGCAACATCTCTTCACGTCCTCAAATTATTATTATTATTATTATTAACACTTATACTTAGTGCTCCTAAGGCTGTTAATTACTAATTTGCAGCACCCGAAATGGCACCATTGTTTCAAAAATTTCTAACCAATCCATCCAATAAGACTAAAAATACTGTATAAATGCAGACTACATGAAAATCATAAATTTTCAGCTCCATTTAAAAAATTAATTTTCAAAGCTTTTTTATTTCTAACATCGGTAATTGTGATATTAAATAATCTTTAATGAATAAAAAATAATCGCTAAGAAGTTAATCTTTTTCAAAAGAAAATTAGAAACAATGTAAATTCCCTCATTTCAATTTCAAATGAAACCAGCAACCTGAGCTTCCCTCTTCTCTCTTCCACGCCTCCCTCCGATCTCATCTCCTCTTAACTCAATCCAAAAATCATGCTCACATTCCTAATCCTTCTCCTCTTAACATCAACAACAACTCGATTCACATCTTCACAAACCATAGAAGCCCCAGCCCATCCCCACCTCCCTGCAACGGCGTCGTATTAACTTACACACACATCAAAACCACCAAAATCGCACCAGACCTCTCTAAAACCGATCCATCAAATCAACCTTACCGGTTCGACTCGATCCTCACTGTTCTCAACAACGATTTAATCGATCTCATCTCTTGGTCCGTCTTCGTCAAGTTTCGTCATCGCGAATTCCTCGTCGAAGCATCCGACGCCGTTTTGACTGATGGAACTACCTTGCCTGCTAATGTATCTAACGGAACGAGCTTCTCTGGCTTTCCGAAAACTGATTTGAAAACGGCGATTGAGACGGCAGGGGATTTGGAGCAGATGCAGGCTGAGATTAAGTTGGTTGGAACGCAGTTTGGTGTTAAGCCACCTGCTGTTCCTATGCCTGGGAATATTACATTGGAGAATGATGGATACATCTGCCCTAGTCCGACTATGAATGGTAAGATTCGATTGTTTGAACACTTTTTATTGATTATTGGTTGACTTGAGATATGAATCGTGTTTATCAACCTGAATTAGATGATATACGATATGATCTAAGCTCGATATGAAATGGAAGTATTGTTGTACATTTCTAGTTTGCGAAGAACTTGAAGCAGTTTGTTTCCGTCAGAAAATCATGCATTTTTTGTATTTAGAGTGGATTAAGGAAATGTGTTAAAGAAAAGTTGTATCATTCAGATTTGAGATGCGTTAAGTGAAGAGTGCCTGAATTTATTTCTTGATGCAATGAGTTGATGTTCTCCTATTAAGGCGGAGATGATTTTAGATCATGGTGTTTTTGGATAGTCGTGGTTTCACAAACGTGGTTGCATGTTCTTTATGTGATACATTTTGTAATAGTATAACGAAAATGGACGGGCATGCTCATTTTTGATGATTTGTGAAATGATGCCAGGCTTGATTGATTTTACTTAATTTGGTGGGTTGACTTTTTCATACTAAGATGGATATTTTTATAAGTTAAGGTGTTGTTCAATAATTTTGATTCCTTTGACGTGGTTTCATGTTCTGTGCAGGAAAATATCAGATGTATGTCTGTTGCACTAGAGATCTCAGCTTCAAGGTCAATGAGACACTGGAGGATGGGTTTACTCCCCGTAAGACTGGTGATCTGACAATAATGCTTGATATTACCAAAACATATGAATCTAGTTACTGGGCACAGGTTACCATTGCTAACCATAATCCTCTGGGGCGTCTGGATAACTGGGAGTTGAGCTGGGACTGGATGAGGGATGAATTTATAGTTGGTATGAAAGGAGCTTATCCTGATGAGATTGATACAAACGAATGTATATTTGGCAAGCAGGGACAGTACTACAAGAATTTTGATTTCTCTACCGCGCTCAACTGTCGGAGGAGGCCAACTATAGTTGACTTGCCGCTGGATAAGACAAATGACACAGCCCTTGGGTTTGTACCATTTTGTTGCAGAAATGGAACGATTCTTCCGCCACAAATGGATCCAAGCAAATCTAGGTCAGCATTTCTGATTAATGTTTTCAAAATGCCACCGGATGACAATCGTTCAGCACTCACTCCTCCACAGAATTGGGGAATCAAAGGCAGACTGAACCCTGATTATAAGTGTGGACCACCTATTAGAGTGAGTCCAACTCTTCCCCCATCCGAGTGGGCAACTAGCTGATACATCTGCAGTTGCTAGCTGGCAAGTTGTGTGCAACATTACGCAAGCCAAAGCAGCAAGCCCCAAGTGCTGTGTATCGTTCTCAGCGTATTACAATGATTCAGTTGTCCCTTGTAATACATGTGCGTGTGGTTGTCCTAGCAGCACCTCCAATACTTGCAGCAGTACAACTCCCGCAATGCTGCTCCCTCCTGAGGCTTTACTCGTCCCATTTGAAAATCGAACTGCAAAAGCATTAGCTTGGGCAGCGCTGAAACATTATAATGTACCAAGCCCAATGCCATGTGGAGATAACTGTGGAGTCACTCTCAATTGGCACGTACTATCTGACTACACCAAAGGATGGAGTGCAAGGATTACCCTTTTTAACTGGAAGAGGAGAGCTACGGTGATTGGTTTGCTGCTGTTCAAATGGACAAAGCCGCTCTGGGATTTGAGAAAGTTTATTCATTCAACGGAACCACACTTACGGACCTCAACAACACCATTTTCATGCAGGGGCTTAAAGACTTCGAGTATCTCGTGGCTGAATCAGATGGTGCTAAACCTCTAACGGATCCGAGAATACCTGGTAAGCAACAATCTGTTTTGTCATTCACGAAGAAGGAAACTCCGGGAATCAATGTTCCATTGGGCGACGGATTCCCCTCCAAGGTATATTTCAATGGGGAAGAATGCTCCCTGCCTACATTCTTACCAATGAGTGATGGTCACAGAAATGGTCTGGCCGTCATCGCCTCAGTACTATTGGCATTTGTGGTTTTGGTATTAATGCAGCTCTAAACAAATGCCGGGAGAAGGTTTTGATATTAATGCAGCTCTGTTTTTTTGGTTCCTTGCCTTGGGGAAATTGTGTATGCATATCTGGATACTGAGTTCAGCGTTTGAAATAGCTTTTTTTGAAATAGCTTTTTTGAAACATGTACACTGTTTTCCTTAAAAAATATATATAACAAGATATACTTCCTCTCATTTTCTTAGGAGTAGCTTTTTAATTTTACTTGGACTTTCAAATAATCAATTTCTACAATTCTAATTTTACTCAACATTATTCACTTTGAAGCCCAGGCCCAACTCCTTTGCTAGAAAATTAACTACATCAACCGATTGATTCTTGTCCAAGTCAGAAGTCATCAAACTCACAACACATTCGATCCGAACCCACCCGAGAGACAACACCTCCGTAATTCAATCAGTGATGGCCTCCGCGATGGTCGAGGACACTAACTTTGAGGACGATCAACTCAACTCCCTTTCAACTGATGACGTCATTAGGGCTTCTCGATTGCTCGACAACGAAATTCGCGTCCTCAAAGTCTGTCAGTCAGTCACTACTAATTGTCTAACTATTTTACAGATATTCTACTGTAGTATTTGATTCATTAGAGCGCTTGTTAGATATCTGATGCAGATCTGTTGTATGTGATTCTTGAATGAAGGATGAGTTGCAGAGGAACAACTTAGATCTGGAGAGTTACAAGGAGAAAATTAGGGAGAATCAGGAGAAGATTAAGTTGAACAAGCAGCTACCGTACCTAGTAGGGAACATTGTTGAGGTGTGACTGAGTTTTTCGGGATGCTTACTTTATAAAATTTTATGATGTGTGTTTTTTAGTAGTTTTGATGTAAAGTTTTTGTTTGATTGAAAGATTTTGGAGATGAATCCGGAGGAGGATGCGGAGGAAGATGGTGCAAATGTTGATTTGGATTCACAAAGGAAAGGGAAATGTGTTGTTTTGAAGACCTCGACACGGCAGGTATACATGTCTTTCTCATTCTTAGATATGGTTTTATAGTACCCTGTCATTGAACATTGGTTGTGAATTTAATGATTAAGAGGAATGCTTTGTACTTGTTAAGAGACCGATTTTTCTGTACCCTCTCATGTTTAATGATTTTATTTCAATTCTTAGATCCTAGCTTTGACCTAGTATCAAATGATATCATCAACACAGCGCATGTGAATTAATAAGCAACCAGTGAAGTAAACAATACTTATTGATAATCTTTGTCTAGTTGTGGTTATGATTAGTGGTGGTCCTTCATTTGGCTTGTTTATATCTGCCTTGCTATTCTTTGTTTCATGTGTTTGACAATATTTTTTTTCATTACAGACGATTTTTTTGCCAGTAGTTGGGCTTGTTGACCCTGATCAGCTCAAACCTGGTGACTTGGTCGGTGTGAACAAAGACAGTTATCTTATATTGGATACACTACCATCTGAATACGACTCCCGTGTAAAGGCAATGGAAGTTGATGAAAAACCAACTGAAGACTACAATGATATCGGTGGGCTGGAGAAGCAGGTAGATTTCTTTTTGATAGTTTGTGTGTTGTTAATGTGACATTCTGCATCATATCTTTAATGTGCTGACTGAATCAATAGATTCAAGAACTGATCGAGGCTATTGTTCTGCCAATGACACACAAAGAACGGTTCCAGAGTCTTGGAATCAGACCTCCTAAAGGTGTACTCCTGTATGGACCACCTGGAACTGGAAAAACATTAATGGCGCGAGCTTGTGCAGCCAAAACAAATGCCACTTTTCTAAAGCTGGCAGGTCCCCAACTTGTTCAGGTTCGTGAGCTATTACCTTAACCTACACAATTTTCCTGGACTTTCCCTCTTTTGTGGGTATGTAGAAAATCTTCACTCTGATCTTTTGTTATGTTTCCCTTTTCCAAATACCTTGGAGGTTTGATTACATTTTGAGCTGTTTTTTTCAATTTACAAGTTAAGTAGTCCCATTTATTTTCTTCTGTTTCAGTTTGCTATTGAACTAAGTAATTAAAGTTACCGAATCTTTTAAAAAAGCGACATTCCATCCAGCATCAGTAACAATAATTATGGTGTATGGGGCCTGTGGGCATGCATCTCAAATTCTATCACCTTTAGTTATGATTATGTTGGCCTAATGAAATGTGTATTGCGTTCTCGATACAAATATATGTTTGAAGATTACTATACATGATAGGCAAGCGTGATAAAATTAGTAATTGGGCATAATTTTGTATATGGTGCATACAGATGTTTATTGGAGATGGTGCAAAACTTGTACGCGATGCTTTCCAGCTGGCTAAGGAGAAGTCACCCTGCATCATATTTATTGATGAGATAGATGCAATTGGGACTAAGCGGTTTGATAGGTGACATATCATATCTTGTACCATCATCTCACGGGGCAATAATTATTCAGTCTGCATTTATCATTTTGCCGCATATGCTTTCAGTGAAGTGAGTGGTGATAGGGAGGTGCAGAGAACTATGTTGGAGTTACTAAATCAGCTTGATGGATTTAGCAGTGACGAGGGAATCAAGGTACGAGGATTAACTTTCTTGATTACAAGTCATCTCCTGGTATCTTCAGCACCTTTGATTCTAGATTCTGTTTTAGTTTGGAGTACAAAATAAGATGATATGACTATGATTTCACCATCTCATGCAATGTAGATGCAGTCAACGTCCATTAGCAGACCTTTATAGCATTGATTGTTGAAATAATTTATATTTAAATGACAATCGTCGTTTAGATGTTCTGGCTCAAAACAGTTCACTTAAAAGAAAAAACTAACAGTTCATGAAAACTTAAGTACTGTTTCAGGAAAATTAGCAAGGTTGTTTTCTTTCCCAAGCAGGCCTTGCACTGTTGTAGGTGTTATCTAATCATACTAGTTGTTGATGATTTTTGTTGAGTTGATTGTTTTATGGTGTAGGTTATAGCTGCAACCAACAGAGCAGATATTCTGGATCCTGCTCTTATGCGTTCTGGACGATTGGACCGAAAGGTTGAGTTGCCTCATCCCTCCGAAGAAGCAAGAGCTCGCATTTTGCAGGTAAGACATGGACATTAGTCTAACTTCTATCAGTGCTAACACAACTGTTGCAATATCTATTATTGACATTAATTTAACCGATTTTGTACCCTTGTAGATTCACTCCAGGAAAATGAATGTAAATCCAGATGTCAATTTTGAGGAGCTTGCCCGCTCAACTGATGATTTCAATGGAGCGCAGTTAAAGGCTGTATGTGTAGAGGCAGGAATGTTGGCTCTTCGTCGCGATGCTACTGAGGTATACATTAAGTATTAGAGTAGTAGCATTTCATAGCATGATAGACTTGAGCAACACAATTCTATAGGGTTATCTTAAAACAAGCTTATCAGTTTCTTATGTATTGAAGGGGCATAGATTGATCATGCTACTGCTGTTTGTAGTTATAGTTAACAGCAGAGTCTATTATACGCATGAGATATGTTTTAGCATATGGCTTTAGTTTTTACTATTATTTGGGGCACAAGTGTTGACATGCTGTGTATGTGATAGGTGATGCATGAGGATTTCAATGAGGGTATCATTCAAGTGCAAGCAAAGAAGAAATCCAGTTTGAACTACTATGCTTAAGCCCTCTACGTTCTACCAGCGGAAGCATTGATTTAGCTGTTGCTAATCACTCAAAACAATAACATACTGTAACTCCTAGAACAGAGATTTTAAATATATACTTCTTACTGCCTAATGTAGCTGCTAGTTCATAATATAAAACTTAAAATCATTGTCAGAAATTGAACTGAGGTCATAATCATAGACAGACACTTAAACTCAATTAAATCGTCTTATTAAGCAAATTTTCTAAAAATAAATTAAATTAAGCAAAGGCCTTATTCCAGATTATTCTAACATCTATAAAGAAAGGAAGGATTCAAGAAACAAAACCCTAGTAACGAATTAAGCGCAGCCCAGTCCATACCTCAAACCAAAGCATGTCGGAAGAAGACCGCGCCGGCGACGTCGAAGTTCAGGAAATCCCCAAAACTAAGCACAAAGGAAAGCACGACAAGCCGAAGCCATGGGATAACGATTCCATTGACCACTGGAAAGTCGAGAAATTTGATCCGTCATGGAATCCTGATGGCATGCTCGCTACCAGCGAATTCAAAGTCCTCTTTCCTCAGTACAGAGGTACCTCTTTTGCTCTTAAATTCTTTTACAGGCGTGTTTACTGAAATCAATTTCAGCCTGTTTTGATTATATGTGTTTTTGTAGAGTCGTATTTGCAAGAAGCCTGGCCTAGGGTTAAGACGGCGCTCAAGGAGCATGGAATTGCTTGTGAACTCAATTTGGTGCGTGCTCTCGAATAGGAGCTGATTTTTGATATAATTGAAATGTAACAATTGTGTGGGAAATCTTTTTTAGACTTTGGAATTTAAATGTTCATAATATGTTTTTCTATGTAGGTAGAAGGCTATATGTGGGTTTCCACTACTCTTAAAACAAGAGATCCTTACATTATTATGAAAGCTAGGGACCTTCTTACGTTGTTGGCTAGAAGTGTTCCTGCTCCTCAGGTACTTAATCTGTGCTTGCTTTCTACTTAATTTTTTGATGCTTCATAGTTTTTACATTATTAGCTTTGATTTTTTTACTTGATAATGCTATAAATCTTTCAGGCAATCAAAGTACTTGACGATGAGATGCAATGCGACATCATCAAGATTGGCAACTTAGTGCGAAATAAGGTATGCAGCCTTTCTCTCGCACTCTTTATATTCTTACTTTTTCTGTTGTGTCTGATTAATCTGGTGTTTCTGTAAATGTTTCCATTCAATGTGTGTTATATCACAGCCATAGATCTTTATATTTGTAGGAAAGATTTGTCAAGCGTAGGCAGCACCTTGTAGGTCCGAATTCATCAACACTGAAGGTTAGAGTTGTCGATGTTAAATCTTTTTTTTACATATATTCAGTTTAAGTTACCTTAGCCGTTCAATATTTGTAATGCAGGCACTTGAAATACTGACAGGGTGTTATATACTGGTTCAGGTAGATTTCGTAGTTCGTGCTAACTTGTCCTCTTATGATTCATTTACTCAACTTGGAGCTGCAAAATATAATTTGTCTATGATATAACTGATTTAACTCCGCGTGCCCTGAAAATGAACAGGGAAACACAGTTGCTGCTATGGGCTCGTTTAAAGGACTGAAACAAGTTAGGAAAGTTGTGGAAGAATGCATCTTGAATAAAATGCACCCAGTATATAACATCAAGGTGAAAAAAAGATGTCTTTTATTTTTTAATTTTAGGTTTCTTGTGAATGTGTGTTCTGAGTTCTGACATCATGTGTTCTTCTTAAAGATTCTCATGCTGAAGAAAGAACTTGCAAAGGATCCAACACTCGCAAATGAAAACTGGGATAGGTTCCTTCCAACATTCAAAAAGTAATGCTATTATTTAACTGTAAAATCTCTACAAACATAACATTGGCTTTTAAGGTGCCTATTTATATGAATGGGAGTACATTTCAGGAAGAATGTTCAGCAAAAGAAAGTTAAGAGTAAAGAAAAGAAGCCCTACACTCCCTTCCCTCCACCTCAACAACCTAGCAAGGTCAGTTTCTTAGTACTCTATTATTTACTTAAATGGGAAATCACCTATTAGTTTTATTTTCAAGAGACATTCTTCGGTGCGGAGGAATAAGTTCATATTTGGTCAATGCTTTGATTAACTTTTTTCATAGTATATATTCCAACTTGTTCTGATATTCACAAGCATGGCTTTAACTGCTACTAATTTTTCATTTTATCAACGTTAGGTTGATCTGCAACTGGAGAGTGGTGAATACTTTATGAGCGACCAGAAAAAGTCCGCAAAGAAGTGGCAGGAGAAGCTGGAGAAGCAATCAGGAAAGTCAGCTGAAAAGAAAAAGAAAAGAGAAGAAGCATTCATTGCCCCTGAGGTTTTGTTTTTATCATTTGAATACCTACATAAAAATTCTCTTCCCTGCAATTGATTTTCTATTTTCATTTTCGATTTGTTTTAGGAACCTAAAAAGCAAGATTCTAAATCTAAAACTGATGACAAGAGTGATATGGCGGCCGTGGCCCTGTCACTAAAGGTAAGATCTGAACCCATACTCAATGATCCTTGTCCTTTGGGTTGAAGACGTCGAAATACATTTTTTACGCCTCGTTTACCATTTTACTTTCTCCAGTTGTGTTTAATAAGGCAATGTATCTAATCTAACTGGTTTTGTTGACTTCTTGGTTCAATGCAGAAAAAGGCAAAGGGATTAAAGATGCAGAAGAATGCTGAAAATGTTGATGCTGAGAATTATATTGCGAAACCTAAAAAGTCCAAGCATGCATGAGGAAGTTGGACCGTTTGGGCAGTTGTAGAAATGAAGAGGTTGTAGGGAATACTGATGAGTCATGGTTTGATAAATACTGAAACATGATGAGAACTTCTGTATCTTCTTCTTGGCAGTTGTCCTGTGTATCTGGGACATGTTATATTTTACAAATATTAATGTATTTCGACTAAAAGTATTACTCATCTTACTTATAATAAGGATATTATTTACAGTCAGAAAAATCAAAAAAGGAAACTATACTTTTGTTTATATTAATCATTTTGTTTATATTTATAGTATTTTCAGATTCGAAGAAATATTATAATCCGAATGATTATTAATCGAAATAATCAATTGAACACTGAAATCACAATTAAGAGATATTTAGATGACCGATCGTCGTCTCGCCACGAGTACTCCTCTCCCGACGATTTCGCTCCCTTCTCTCATCTCACCGCGCTCCGCTCAACTACGCGTTGACGTCTCCACCGTCACTCCACCTCAACTTCAAATGCGTTGAATTCCCTCAGGTATCGAATTAAACCACCGTCACTTTGCTAGGGTTTCATTTCTGTCTACTATCGTAATCTCTGCCCTAATTTTTAACTTATTCAATTAGCCGAACCTAGCAGCTGCTCATCTGATCAATTGTTGACGTGACTTCTCGATCGCTCGAGAATTTGAGTGATTAAGATGTGGAGGTTAGGGAAGATATTTACAGCTTGTGATGCTGGCGAGGTGTCTGGTGATGTATCGAGTAATCGAGATACGAGTGAAGAATCGAACAATCTTGTGCATGACATTGCGCAACTTACGAAGCAGAGGACTGAATCTAGTAAGAGTCTGACTCAGAATATGCCTGGGAAGGCTAAGTTGCCGGCTTCTACTGTGAAAATGATATTTGGCCGAGAGGGTAACTACTCGAGAAGTGGGAATTTTTCCAATGCGGATAAGTCGAATATTTTGAGTAGGTACTTGCCTGTCAATGGTCCTTGGTGCGTTGATAAGATTAAGAGTCGGGCTTATATTTCTCAGTTTTCAGTTGACGGAACACTTTTTACAGCAGCATTTCAGGTATTGATCCCATCTATAAATGCTATGCAGGAGAAGCCTAATTTTTTTAGATAAACACGAGAATGCGAAAGTTTACTCTTTTTTTTACCAATAGGGAAGCTACATCAGGAATATGATGTAGAACGTGGATGGAAGGTGCATAGGATATTCTAGCTAGAGTTTGAAGTGGACTATCACTTGATACTCCCTTTCACAGATCAGCGCTATCTTGTAAGAGCTAGTCATTCATTTTTGTTGTTTGTTTCCTGTTTTTCCAACCTTTACACCCATCTGTTTTTTCATACAACAATTACAACGAAGTACAGTTACTTAACCATCTGATTGCAGGTGTATGCTAGTATGTCACCTATTGTGCACATTGTTAATATCAACTCAGGTTCAGCGGAGTCTGTTGCCAATGTTACGGTATGAGTCTATGAGATACCGACCAATTTATGTTGAAATGATTGTTCAGTAATACAGAACTTGCTGTTTGTGAACTGTACCATCAAGTTTCTACGTTTAGAATTTTTATTATTATTTTACTGCTCTGTACTAAATGGATCTCCTTATATTTAACCTAACTCTGTAGTAGATAGTAGTGCCAGCTGCCAACATGTTAATGTTATTTTTAGTGTTAATAACCATCTGCTATTAAAAATAAGGTGAACTGCACTCTGCATATATCTCAATGATAATGAGTAGTTCAACGACCAGGATCTGTTTCGAAAGATGACAGTCGTTCATCGAGAGGTGTAACTTTTAATGTTTATTTATTGGCCTAAAATGCAGGATCTACATGATGGCTTAGATTTTTCAGTTGATGAAGAAGATGACTTTTCAATATTTTCAGTAAAGTTTTCAACTGATGGAAAAGAGCTTGTTGGGGCAACTAGTGACAATTCTATTTGTGTATATGATCTTAATGCCAGTAAACTTGCTCTGAGAATTCCAGCACATACGGTACCATTATAAATAATTAACTATACATCCATTATCATCCTTTACCACTGTGATGCTATTTGGTCTAAATTTCGAGATATTCAATTTGGGCCCGTTTTTGCTGTTGTTGCAGGCTGATGTCAATACAGTATGTTTTGCTGATGAAACAGGTCATCTCATTTACTCAGGAAGCGATGATTCCCTTTGTAAGGTAACTCGCTGAACATGTTACAGTCTTGATAAAACTTATTTGTTTTCGAACACTGTAAACTCCATACCTATTCAATTTGGTAAAATGGAATATGATGATAATAAAGATTGGCAACAGAATCACTTGGTTTCTTCAAATACATTAGAATGCTGAAGCTTTTTATTATGTAGGTGTGGGACAGACGTTGCCTGATTACTAAAGGGCAAGCATCTGGAGTTTTAATGGGGCACCTTGAGGGAGTTACATTCATTGACAGTCGAGGAGACGGGCGTTATCTTATTTCAAATGGGAAAGATCAAACTATTAAGCTGTGGGATATTCGTAAAATGTCTGATAAAGCTGTACGGTGTGTTTCCTTCCTTTGATTTTCCTTCTGATCAATAATATAATTTATAAATAACATTCCATTTCATTCTAATTCACAATGGATATAATCATACAGTCGTCCAAGAGTTAGGGATGATGAATGGGACTACAGGTGGGCTGATTACCCTGCCCATGCAAGAAGCTTGAAGCATCCTCATGATCAATCATTAGCAACATATAGGGGGCATCAGGTTTTGCGCACCTTGATTCGATGTTATTTCTCTCCAGTTCAGAGGTAATTTTGCAACCTGTAAATTGTAATCGCATCCCGATTCTCACTAAATAATTCGTAGATGAGTTTTTAATGACCCCAAAATATTAATCGTTCTTAGTACTTTAGGAAGTGCTTTCATGCCATTGCATCTTTCAATGAAGCTAAAGTACTATGGTTATTATCATTATCATGGAAGCCCGTATGCTGATTGCTTTGTTTTAACAAAACCTTTCAACATTTTCTGAGTTCTTTTGTTTCATGTTTATATATTACTCTATAATAATACAATATCCTGCCTTTGCTAATTTACAAAATAAATTTTTTGACAGCACGGGACAAAAGTATATATACACTGGATCAAGTGATGGCTGTGTCTACATATATGATTTGGTAAGTGCATGTATAACCTGTTTAATGATTACCAGACTTGTTCCTCTTCGTTGTCCCAAAAACTGCGGGATTTTAAGTTCTAGAACCCTATTCACTTGCACAATCATTACAGATTTAAATTATACAAAGTATGTTTTAAGCTGCTCTAGGTATCACCTATGTTAGAAATCGGAATGAAGATAAAAGTATTGTCGTCATTAATTTACCAATAGTGGTAGTTTGTGAGATCATTATCATTATCATTATCAAAATCTTAAATCATATATATTACAGGTAAGTGGAGACCAAGTTGCGAAACTGGAGTACCATGAGGCTCCAATACGAGACTGCAATTGGCACCCAATTTACCCGACACTAGTGAGCTCTTCATGGGATGGTGTCATTGCTAGGTGGGAATTTCCTGGAAATGGTGAGGTGAACACTCAGTTGAAACGCAGGAAAGGGCGGAGAAGAATCTACTTGTAGTTGATGCAATAATGTGCTCTATTCATGGCTCATCAGCCTAAGTTGTATCGTATATGTTTAATAAGATTTCATGTACCATAAAAGCTTCCAAATATAAGTTCTGGATTGATGATCCGAGGTTGCGAATATAAATTCAATAGTTACATATGTGAGGTGAAGAAGATGCCTAGACTTTCTGATGTCTGTATGTGTGTGCACTTATCCATCAACGGAGATCAATAAAAGCTAGTGTACTCTCTTACCAGCCCCATCATGACCAATGAGCATCAAAGCTAAGAAAATTAGTGGGAGATTTTACTAGTGTAAAAGTTGTATTCAAAATATGGAGGCAATGAAGAAAAACGAAACAACTTTAGAATCATTTTAGTCCAAGTTTCCTCTAGTGCATGGTCCGATTTCTAGTATGATGCTTGACAGAAACTATGCAAACCAGCTTGAAAACAGTCCATAAACCTGCAATGAAGGCTGAAGCATGAGACGAGTCTATTGCTAGTATCTTTATGCACCATATGCAAGTAATCTGCACAATTAGTATATACATGCTGTAATAGTTCTAGTACTAGTTCCAGGTTATATATTCTCTTCTTTTTACAGGACCAAACTTCTAATTTAAAAAGAAAAAAGAGAAACCGAAAAGTTCACAAATAAACACATCAAAGTGAAGATTAAGAATAATATCATAATATAACATGTAATAAAATAACATCAAAGCATGTTTACAGTGTCTGCCTCTACCTAAAAAATTAGATCCACAAAAAATGAACTCTGATGGAAGGTTTAAAGGAGACGTCAACTAGTATAAACATGTCCGTAGTGGACCCTTGCTCAGGCAAGAATAACGCTCATGACCAGAACCAATGAACAATATATATATATCTGTCATCTAACATGGTGAGAAACCCGAACCCAACATAGGGTTAGACAGGGTGGCATATGCCTGAATATCTGAGCAATGATGAGAGAAATAAATGAACATGTAGTTGTTATTTACCTATCAATGTCACATAAGTAGTATAGAGTTCTAGTCTAGATTTCTAAGCTCTTCATAAGTTTATAAAGCACTATGCATATAGAAAATAATGAGTGGGCTATTATGCAATCTATTCAGTGCAGATGGTGACATTATTAGATGGTTCGACCACACAATAATTACCTTTAAAGTAAACAGCTCCGGACCTATTTGAAGATAAAATGCCAATAATTAAATAGCTGCATTCCTTTGTTGGACTTTGGCTTTCTCAGCGTCGATTATAGCCTCGACAGTCTTCACAGCTTTATCCAGCTTACCTTGTGCATTTACAACAACATAATCAAAGTTATTTATATGCCTCACTTCTTCACGGGCAGTTGCAATCCTCACCAAAAGGGTCTCCTTTGTCTCTGTTTTCCTATCAATCAACCGGTTCACAAGAGCAAGTTCACTCTCCGCAACAAGAAAAATAAACAACGCTGAGTCTCCAAGAATCTTTCTCAAGGTTGCAGCTCCTTGTATATCCACACGCAGAATAATGTCATAACCCTTGGCCATATATTCACGGATTTGTTGCTTTGGAATTCCCTTGTAATCCCCATACACAAGTGCGTATTCCAAGAGCTCATCTCTGTCAATCAAGGACAAAAACTCCTCTTTCGAAACAAAGAAATAATCCTTTCCATCCACCTCACCAGGCCGCATCTTTCGACTAGTAGCAGTAACAACAAAATGAATACCTTCTCGAACCTCCCTCAATTTCTTAATAACAGCATCCTTCCCAACCCCGCTAGGTCCACTTATAACAATAATCAAAGGTTTTGGAGGTGGCACAAGTGGCTCTGGACTGAACATAGTATTCAGGGAACCCTCCAAAGCCCTTAACAATTCCAGTTTTTCACCGATTCCAAACTCTGCACTGCCGCAGCAGAAGGCCTCTGTGCATCACCCATTAGTCGACTTGGAACGAATGAACGATTGACCAAATTGTAGCCAGGAAAAAGAGTAATATTATTAAAACAGCTGACTTGATCACTGATTTTCTTACAGGAAACCGGACAGCAAATGTTCGTACGTGTCAACGTCAAACAGAGTCTTCGCCCAAGCATAACTTTAATTTCTAAGAATCAAATCTCGAAAACTAATAATATCTTCATTTCCACACCTTGCAACAAACACCATAAAATACTATCAAGTTACGAGCTTTATCACATTCAATTACCAGAAAAAACACCAATTCTAACTAATTTTCAATCCAATCTATTTCAAATCATCAACGAAACATCAAACCCTAAAATGAAAAGAATTGAAATGCATAGATAACAAAAATAGAGAAAAAAGACGTCTTTAGATTCAGGAAACGAAATCAAATCGATATATATATATAAATTAGAGATAAAAAGAGATAACCGGAGGCTGACGACGCGGTGATGATCGCAAGGACGGAGGAGAGGACACATACAGCCACCACATGTACTCTGAATCTCTACAATTCAGATTGAACCGGTAGCAGACCAATTCCTCCTCAGCCCGGCCCAATTCCCATCCGGTCCGACCGATCGGTCCGATCTCCCGATCGATATCATGACGTATTGAAATTAGCTGCACCAGCAAATCAAATCAAAAGCTTCGGTTCACCTTAGCTTCTCCGAATTCAACCTCGACTCCCGTCCCATCTGTCTCCGGTGAGTCTTCGTGTCTTCGTTCACTTTCATCCGTGCGATTGATGATGTTTTCTGTTAACAGCTCCTTTTTTTAATTTATCTTAGGTTTTGACCAGTTGTTGATTCTTCTTTTTTTTGGATTTATTCAACTATTAATAACGCTTTTAGCTAGAGAAAATTACATTAAAGATCGACATCAATTGTTATAATTCAGAAAATGACTTAGGAAAATATGATTTCTGGTAATCAGGAACTAGCGGAAAGAAATAGATCTTACATGATTTAATATTTCCGTGACAGATTCATTGATGGCATTGCCTCGACACATAGTGAACTGCTTGCAAACTGGAAAGCTTGCACTTTTAGCTATTTTAGTGTCTGGAGGAATTGTGCTTCAAATATTGGTACGTTTGTGATTCAATCCTTGATGAATCAACACTTGGGTCCGATAAGTGAATTACTTTTGTTTACTATGCAAAATAAGTGTTTGATAATTCTTTATTGTTTTTCCGCAATGAATCAGTCATGCGCTTTGTACAATAATTGGTGGCCAATGCTATCAGGTAAATCATTTATTTTCTTCCCCATTTTCTCCATAAACTAGGTTTGGAATGATTTAGTAGTTTCACTTAAGGAAAGGATTATCTCACTGGTGGTACTGTGACAATCCTATCCCTTTTAGTGTGAAACTAGTTATCCGCAAAATTTATTACAAAAGGTTCCTGGTATTTACTGTGTCATAACTAAAGTTTGGTTTACTAATAGACAGTCCGTGTACTCAATTAAATCTTATCTTATTTTCATGATAGTATTCTAATTCAGGAATATGAGTTAACTAAATAAATTTTATACCAAATACTACATTGCACGTGCTAATAACTTTTCAACCACTAATAACTCGTAAAATATGCAGTGATGATGTATGTGCTACTTCCCATGCCACTGCTATTCTTTGCTGGTTCAGATGCAACCTCCATATTCTCCGAATCAACCAGCGGGTGAGTCCTCAGGATACATTACATCTATTTGATTCAATTTTTACCTATTATTAAGACTGTAATTTTGTATGTAATGCTCACCAACTTGAAAATTGTTAAAAGATGGGCAGATGCAACAAAGTTCTTGACAGGCGCCTCAACTGTTGGAAGCGTAGCTATACCAGTCATCTTGAAGCACGCTGGCGTCATTGGCTGGGGAGCTCTTGCAATGACGCTCTCATCCTTCTTCGTATTTGTACTGGCCATCGGTTGCTTCATTCAGTCAAACTCAGACGACTACTATAGTTCGTTTTGAAATGTTTCATATTAGGGTACTTCCATCGTCCTCCACGTAACCTAAACTTCCCATCCATCTTTGAGACAATGTATCATTACACTCTCTAGTGCTTTTGAGATTTATCTCCCTTCAACCATACCACTTTCATTTGTAAATGATAAATCACATGACATCTACAGTTTGAACAACTTCTTGATCTTAAATATATTTTCTTTATCTTCTTCAAATGTTTTTATTTGTTTAACAATTTATGATATAAATGATTTTAAGTAGTGTTTGTTGTTGACTGTGTAATTCATGTGAATATTCACATGTATAAAAAATGAGCTAATATCAAGACAAATATAAAATAATTGTGAGATGGAATGAGTTAGTATCAGCCTTAGATTTGGATCATTCAACGTTTAAGATTAAAGTTATTTTTTATTAAATAAGCGATTGAATTTGCAAAAACTCCAACGTTTAAGTTTGACAATTTTATTTAAAAAATAAAATCTCATTTGTTGAATTATTAATAATCAACGATACTTGGAGAATGTCATTTGTTTAAAGTAGTTGAGATACTTGTTTATGTTTTTGCAAGTAATTTGATGTTTGTAACGTGATAAATTCTATATTATATATTTTGTAAAAAGATATAGTTATAAATTCAGAAAATCATAAAAACTCTTATCAAAAAAATAATATCTTATTTATTATTTTAATCACATGCAATATGATTTTTTCCATTTTTAAATAGAACATTAAATATATGAGTTACGGAAGAAGTTGTAGGGGGGCATGTAATTTTTGGAGCCATTTTTTATTTTGCAAAGTGACATTTGGAACAATAAATTGAACTCATCATATTTATACATTTATGTTCAATGGTTTGGCAAATACAAACACTTACGAGTTTTTTTTGCAACTCAATCTACCGCAAATTTAACAGTTGCAATAAGTTTGGATGCATAGCATTTTGTATAGAGGTAAGCTTTAGCATAGAACAAGCAAGAAGAAGATAACAACACATTATCTTGAGAAAGTCATTTGCTTAAATTAGGTGAGATACTTATTTAATATTCTACAAAGTAATTTGATGTTTGTGATGTTGTTGCATTTTACTTTTATAAAAAGTTATGCTTATGAGATTTACTAAACATCCTTGAAAATGTAAGTTGTTTTTATCATACATTGAGTAAAAAGAGAAAGTAATCTTAAATTCATAAATACTCTTATGAAAATTGTAAATTATATTTAATATTTTAGTCACATGTATAGTTTCCTCAGTTATGATTGAATTGATACCATACGCCAGATACAATTGTTAGAGTTATGTGCTTTTCAGATTTTGATGATGTTTTACCGTCTTACAAAAAACTATACAACCTGAAAGTTCTTATAGTATACAAACTAATATAAGATCGATGAGACTCTTCAAATTCTTTATTCATCAAAAGATAACTCGTTACATATAAATATAAAATAAGTTTCACTCATATTATTGTGGTGTGAAATTTCTAATAATTAGATAAACTCCAGTGACTCATAGAAACTTTTTATGTCCGTTTCTTTTTTGCTTAACTCCTTATAATAAGTAAGTTTTTGTGATCCATCCAACGTGACCTTAACAATCACCTTGTAGAGTCTGTAATAATAATCTATATCAGATATTAACAATTTTATTTTGTAATTGTAACCCGAGCTAATTCGATAAGACGCTTTAACGACCCGTTTGAATCTCAGGGGTCTATGAGTTTTTTCTGAAACTCTGAATACCGCAAATTTTGCAATGTCAATAAGTTTTTCTTGCTTAATATCTTGTATAGGAATGTAAGGTCTGAACGGGCCTTTACTTGTGATATGAGACACATTAAACGTAAGAAAGAAAATAACAAACAACACTGATGGTCTTGAGAAAGCCATTTACTTGTAATATGATGTTTGTTATGTATTTGGCTTCTTTAGCTTTATAACAAGTACTGCATATGAAATTCACCAATTGTCTTGTTAATTAAATGTTGTTTTTATTACATATTTTAATCACATGTATAATTTCCTCAGTTATGATTGAATTGAATCAGTACCATCCGCCAGATAGAATTGTTAGAGTTATGTGCTTTTCAGATTTTGATGATGTTTTACCGTCTTACAAAAAACTATACAATTTGAAAGTTCTTATAGTATATAAACTAATATAAGATCGATGAGACTCTTCAAATTCTTTATTCATCAAAAGATAACTCGTTACATATAAATATAAAATAAGTTTCACTCATATTATTGTGGTGTGAAATTTCTAATAATCAGATAAACTCCAGTGACTCATAGAAACTTTTTGTGTCCGTTTCCTTTTGCTTAACTCCTTATAATAAGTAAGTTTTTGTGATCCATCCAACGTGACCTTAACAATCACCTTGTAGAGTTTGTATTTGTAATAATTATCTATACCAGACGTTAACAATTTTATTTTGTAGTTGTAACCCGAGCTAATTCGATAAGACGCTTCAACGACCCGTTTGAATCTCATGGGTTTATGAGTTTTTTCTGAAACTTCGAATACCGCAAATTTTGCAATGTCAATAAGTTTTTCTTGCTTAATATCTTGTATAGGAATGTAAGGTCTGAACGGGCCTTTACTTGTGATATGAGACACAGTAAACGTAAGAAAGAAGATAACAAACAACACTGATGGTCTTGAGAAAGCCATTTACTTGTAATATGATGTTTGTTATGTATTTGGCTTCTTTAGCTTTATAACAAATACTGCATGTGAAATTCACCAATTGTCTTGTTAATTAAAAGTTGTTTTTATTTTATATTTTAATCACATGTATAATTTCCTTAGTTATGATTGAATTGAATCAGTACCATACGCCAGATAGAATTGTTAGAGTAATTATGTGTTTTCAGATTTTGTTGATGTTTTACCGTCTTACAAAAAACTATACAACTTGAAACTTCTTATAGTATATAAACTAATATGAGATCGATGAGACTCTTCAAATTCTTTATTTATCAAAAGATAACTCGTTACATACAAATATAAAATAAGTTTCACTCATATTATTGTGGTGTGATATTTCTAATAATCAGATAATTAAACTCCAGTGACTCATAGAAACTTTTTATGCCCGTTTCGTTTTGCTTAACTCCTTATAATAAGTAAGTTTTTGTGATCCATCCAACGTGACCTTAACAATCACCTTGTAGAGTCTGTAATAATAATCTATACCAGACATTAACACTTTTATTTTGTAATTGTAACCCGAGCTAATTCGATAAGACGCTTTAACGACCCGTTTGAATATCAGGGTTTTATGAATTTTTTCTGAAACTTCGAATACCGCAAAATTTGCAATGTCAATAAGTTTTTCTTGCTTAATATCTTGTATAGGAATGTAAGGTCGAAACGGGCCTTTACTTGTGATATGAGACACAGTAAACATAAGAAAGAAGATAACAAACAACACTGATGGTCTTGAGAAAGACATTTACTTGTAATATGATGTTTGTTATGTATTTGGCTTCTTTAGCTTTATAAAAAGTACTGCATATGAAATTCACCAATTGTCTTGTTAATTAAAAGTTGTTTTTATTACATATTTAGTAAAAAGAGAGTTTTTTTGAAATCCAAAATTTGTGAATATGATGTTTATAAAACACTTTGTCGAACGAATTTGGAATGTTTTGAAATGTTTCATATTAGTGGACTCCCATCGTCCTCCACGTAACCTAAACTTCTCATCCATCTTTGAGACTATAATATATATATGAGCTAATATTAAAAGAAATATTAAAGTGTTGTGAAACGGAATGACTTAATATCGGCCTTAGATTTAGATCATTCAACGATTAATATTAAAGTTGTTTTATTATTAAATGATCGATTGACGATTATATTTACACTACTACAAATTAGTCTTTTGACATCGCCTAAAAGTTTGACAATTTCCATGTCTAACGATCTTATATACATTTAGATACTCTTCTTGAACTTACTCTATATTTATATAAAATGAGATCATTTTGAGTTTGAACTTTCTTTAAAATGAAACACTTTCAGATAGAACAATAAATATTTGAGTTACACACCAAAGAGTAGAGATCCTATGAAAAGTAACATTTAGTTATAAAATACAAATAGATCTCAACCATTAAAATTCAAAGATCCGACGGCTATTAATTTTGGGATCAATTTGTAAATATTAAATATTATAATATTGAATATAATGTTTAAAGGGTAAATTAGTCACAATTTTTTTTTAAATTCAAGCGGTTTTGATATTCCTAAAATCGTGGTTTGGGTGAAATTCAATCTGATTCGAATTGACCTTTGATTTCACAAAATCATTGAAACCTCAAATTCAGCGCAGAGACGATTACGAAATCAATCACCAAAATCATCTGCGTCTCACTCTCAGTCGGAATTTGAAACCTTCCGCTTCTTTGAAACCTCAGGTCGGTAATGTCGGGTTTATATATCGATTAGCTACATGCAATGTAGATTTACGAAGTCTTCTTACATTTGCAGGTCATGACACCACCGCGAGAACGATACCAAGAAAATTTGGGAAGAAATATGTTAAGTCCCTTACTGTTTCGATTATTTAGTATCTGACTCCATATGATTCATGAATCATATTATAGCAAATCATGAATCATGCGTAGATGTAATAAAAAAGCAGGAATTCATTCATATGGTTAATGATTTGAGGCGTGTGGTTCATGAACCATATACTACCATAACGTGAATCTTATACTAGTTGTTATGGTCCATGATTTACATTCATATTTTAGTTCAGCTGTTATAAATACTGTTACATATATAACATTGAACTCATGATTCATTATTTGCTATATTATGATTCACGAATCAAATCTATACAATGTTTGGATCATACGAACGAATGTATTATTAATAAGAAAACCGACTTATGAATGCGAAAACTTGAAATAATCTTATTAGAATATCAATGTAAACAAAATCAGATGACGAACTAAACTTTTCAATAATAAAATATCTATGATTCATGAATTGCTATAATAAGATTCGTGAATCAAATACGTACAGATAGTGGATACAAAAACTATTTTGATTACATAATATACGACGAATACAAAGAATTGTATACGTTTTCGGACTATGTACAAATATGATCATTGTAAATAATGTCATAAAAATTCAGATTTCAACATACATTGTGGTATGTTTAGGTCAGGATTTATAATTCAAATAAATGTGGATGATGACGTTCAAAAATAAATCAGATCTTGTATAAAAACAAATTTTAAACTAAAATAATATATGCTATCCATAAACATAATCGGTTACCGATAATTGAGGAATCAAAATCAGTTTAGATATAGTTATCAAAAAATTAGTTTAGATATATATCTTAATAAATATTCCTTAGTTAATTTACAAATATACCCTTTCATATTTTTAAGTAATATAATTTGCATCAAACTAGGACCGTTAGATTAAAGCAAATAAATGGACAAGATTTGTTTTTATTTTACAATCAAACTACCACTTTTCATTTGATCCATTCTCCACACGAAATACACTTAACCATATAATCAATTAATTAATTTAAATTTATAAGTTTGATTTTGTTTCAAAGTAATATTTGGAATAATAAATTGAACTCATGAAGCATCATATTGATAATTTTATGTTCAATGGATGATCAGCAATGCTTTGGTTGTAAAGCCTCTTGAAATAAGTAAGTCTTCTTCTATTCGACTTTATCTTGACAATCACCTTGAAGATTTCAAACAATTGTCTCGTTCACTAAACGTTACCACTTTCAGTTTGTAATAGTAACCTAAGCTAATCCGATAATACCTTTTGATACCCAACAAAAAACAAATCTTCATGAATACACTTTGACACTTTGTATACTGCATATTGTGCAATGGCTGTAAGTTTTCGATGCTGAGTATTTACTATAGGTTGGTAGGTTCTGTATAGACGTCTACTTAAGATTTGGGACATGAAACAAGTCATTAAGAAGATATCAAATAAAACAGATGATCTGGAGAAAGTCATTTGCTCAAAGTAGTTGAAATATTTGTTTCTGTGTCTACAAGTAATTTGATGTTTGTGTCTTTGTGTTGTGTAACACTTCTTAAATGATATTTTAGTAAAAGAGAAGTAGTTATAAATTATTAATTCATAAGTATCTCTTACTAAACATGATTCATATTTAGTATTTTGTTCATATATGAAACATGACATTTAAAGTTTACGATTACAAATAAATCAAACATTAAATGATTAAAGATTAAGGTATGTGAATTGAGATGATGTTTTACCGTCTTATAAAAATTAAATTGCGTCACTTAAACATTTTTCATGTATAATTTATTTTATTTGATATGCCTTAGTTTCGAAGATGGAATATTTTGTCACACGAATTTGGAATACTTCTTCTATTACATACTATGATTTTTCACATAATAATTTTTATTTTTGAAATTATTGATGATAGCACATAGTGGCTTCTCAGACTCCACAGTAGGTCTTGAGAGCATGCAGATCCAGTTGACCAGCTGGAGTGTAGTAATAACCAAGGAATGCAACATGATCAAATGGTTTAAACAATAGTGGATGCTCCTCGTCAACAAGCTCTTCTGGTGCTTTGATTATGTATCCAGCATTTGGGATGGAGAAGAGCCCTGCTGAGTATCTAGCTTCATTTCCTGTCATCATAACTCGGTGGAATGCGGAGTGCACTCTCCCATTTGTCCAAGCCTACATAAGTTCATTTTCCGCATATTTATACTCTAAACACTGAGACATATTAAATGATTTGAAAGGAATGTATCTGCAAGAAATGAATTACTTACACGAAAAGAATCTCCAACCATGACTATGAAGGATCCTTCGGCAGGTTTGACACTGATCCATTCACCTTCTTTGGTTAGCACCTCAAGTCCCTCAATTTGATTTTGGTACAAAATGGTTACTATGTTTTTATCTGTGTGAGCATTGAGGCCAAGTTTAGCGTCAGCCGTCTGTGGTCCTTTATATTTCATGACGCGAGAAGGTAGTTTGTAGATTCCTTATGCTCCTCAAAATATTTTTCAAGACCTAAACACTCCAAAACCATTCTTCTGACCTTTATGTCGAGTTCTGCAACCCTTTGCGCAAAGGTTTGAATAGTTTTGCTGTCAAAAATTAAAATAGTTTCAGTAATGAACATATCACTTTAAGAGTTACGAAACAATATCATACCTAAAATTAGGATTTCCTTCGGGCCACAAGACCTCGGCGAAGCTTTCTGTTTTTTCCAAAATGTTCGCCCCTTCTATCCCCATACTTTCATACAGTGGCACCTGAGGGTACTGCCCGACATAACCATGATAAGGTTTCTTGGATGAGTTCTTCAATTTGGTCTGCAAAGGGAGGTCAAAAAGTTCCTCTAAGGAACCAAATATAGCTTTTTGAGTTTCTAACGGTATGTCATAATAGGCCTCAAAGCAACCATACTTTTCCAAAGCTTCCATCACTTGAGCTCCAACTAAGCCCCAACTCTCGGTTCCTGGTTGAAGGTCTTTCTTCGAAAAGTCAATCTGCGGAAGCTTAAGTAGAGACTCCGAACCCATTGCACTTATTAGCAATGTCTACACTAAGGTTTTTGCTGTTCTGAATGTGCTTCAACCTCTCAGACCCTACTTCATATATAGTGTCACTGATGACTGATGTTCCATTGCCAAAGATTCGAAAGTCGTCGAACACAATAACAAAATAAATCATATAAAATTTTAATATCATACAGCATTGCTGCTACAGAATATTTATTCCAAAGAAAATTAATCAAACTAGGTACAATTACAGGACTGCATTTTTGAATAAGTAATGCCAGAGTAACACTCCAGTCCAAATGCAGTACTCATTTAGTGTGTTTTATATGGTTAGGGTCATTAGCAAAGGACATGTTTTCGGGCAGCTCCGAAAATAAGCTGTTCCGGATACATCAATATTACGTCGTTTTACAACAGATATATTCAGTTCGCTACACTGAATCTGAATCATTTAATTAATAAATAGATATTTGAAAATATGGAAAGAGTGACAAAAATGACTAAATGAGTGGACGAAACATGTTATGTGTTGGTTGTAAAGATAAGACTTACGAAAACCAAACGGCCCATAACTGCCGGACATCGTCAGAAAAATGTCGACAGCGAGTTCATCGCTCTCAGTAGTTTACTCACTCAATCCAATCCTCAAAACGACGTCTCCCAAGCTCTGTTCATCTAGGTCTAATTCGATTTTTAGAAAAAGGGTAAGAAGAGAAACAACGAGATTGAACGCGGCTGGTTTGTCGGAAATCGAGCCTGACCTAAACGAGGATCCTCGTGATCGATGGGGACTCAATAGCGTCGATGAAGTAAGTGCTTAATTAACCTACAGGTTTGCTTCTCTTTTTTATTCTTTTCTGAAAATTGTTGATAAGAAAAAGTTTGTGATTTTTTCAGGATGATTTTGTTTATGGTAAGTACGATGGAGCACACACCTACTACGAAGGAGATCAAGAGAAAGGTACGTTTTTTCGGGTTTCCGTGAATTTCTGAATTGGAAAAAATTAATTACTTATGCTTGCAGCTTGGCTACTTTGAGCGATGATTGTAACGTTTGTATCCTGAAAGCAAATTAGAATGAATCTTGTTCCAGTAATGAAGTGGTTTTGGATTTTGATTGTCTGTGAATATTTTCAGTCACCTTTTGGGGAGAAATAGCAAAATCGTATGCATCCATGGAACCACCATCCGGTTTTCAAGGTATTTATTGTCACTTGAACTTGGGTTATGTGTGTGGTGGTGTATACGTTGGGTTCATTTGGTAAAATATGGGGTTTTGACCAATGTTTGATTTTTTTCAGGGCTTATTTCCTGGCTCTTCCCTCCTGCGATTGCGGCGGCATGTATTTCGAAGCTCCGGTAAGACCTGACATAACTGAACTGCTATGATTACTTATCTGTGCAGTCTTGATTCTTACTGCTGAGATAGATGGCATTTTCTGTCAGGGAGAGTATTTGTATATCGGCGCAGCAGTGTTTGTTGTGGTGTTTTGCATTATAGAGATGGATAAACCGGACAAGCCTCACAACTTTGAACCTCAGATATACAACATGGAGAGAGGAGCTCGTGACAAGTTGATTGCTGATTACAACTCCATGAGCATTTGGGATTTCAATGAAAAATATGGTGACCTGTGGGATTTCTCCGAGAAGAATGATATAGTGCAGCAATGAACAAAATCTGTGTCCTAAATTCTACATTTCCTCGATAACCGAATCTGTATATCACTTGCAGAGTTGCACGCATGTTTGGGCAGGTAAACAATGCTGATTATGCTGTAACATATCCTCGAATGACATTATGCTTTTATTGTGTTATAATAAAGATGTGATTATGTTTAACATAAATCAAAATATACATGGTCGGCTGATATTGTATCCCGGACCTCCGTAGTACAATGTTAAACCACCGTAACGGGGATGAGGGTTTTCTATCTTGGCATTATAACAGTTTTTCTTATTCATATTAAGCTTATGCTCACCAAACTCAATAATAGATTGACCATCACGGTCAACTCTATCTATAAGGTGTATCGCAGCAGCTTTGCGATCTCCTTCTATTCCGTATTGACCATTACCCATTGTAGTATTAGTATGACGACCAAGATATCTGTGGTTGACAACTTCTCCTCCAACTAATGCTTGTTCAGCTCCATCTAACCATGAGTCCGGAAATAAAAAGAAGGGCCAAAACCCTACTAGTGTACTGTCTTTATATAACATCCAATTTCTGTATTTATCCTATAAACATCATTAATATAAGTAATTAGAAAAAAAAATATATGACAGAACAACGTCAATCAGATTTTTAAGTTCAACCATCAGAATAATCATATCAACTTCGTATATGTAAAATAACATTGTGAAATATTTATTCGACTTACTTGAAATATCATGATGGACAATCCCATGGAATCGTCATCTTGTAAAACTCCACCAAGTTCAATAGTAGGATTTACGTGCACAAATCCAGGACACTCAAGGTTGAAACATCCTTTGGATTCATCGGCCTAATGTAATTAATAATTAAAGCATTCCCAAAAGATTAAGTAGTAACTTTAAGAAGAATTTAATGAAATTATGTGCACCTTCCATCTTATAAAAAACCTTGGTGGAGTAGGTCCACGTTTTGATTCTTCATGATACACCTAATGCATACGGTAGTTAATAATTATAATTAAATAGTAAATAATGATTTTTTATAATAAATAAATATAAACTTACTATCCAACCCGATTCGATTGAAATTTGTCGACTGGTTGTATGATGGGATGCAATTAAAACTTCAGCAAGACTATATTCTTCAGTATGGTATACGTAAGGTTTACAAATATCAAGTACAGCTGCAGCCCCTACAACTTGATCACCTCCTTTTTTTACTTCAACATATGCGTACTACCAAAATTTAAAAATAATTATTTTTCGAAATATGAACATTCAAAATTCATGTAAAAATTAAAAGACACCTCTCGACGTTGAATATCAATCGAAGGTGTGTACACGTTGGCATCAACGTCATGCTTATAAGATCTTATAATAGGAATTGTGCCTTTGGGACATCGATAAATTAAGTTTTGTTCATTTATATCTTCTGAACGTTGTTGCGGGTATCTGATCCTTTTTGGCATCCGCTCCAACCATTTATTCTAAATATGACATTTTACAAGTTGTCTTTAACCGCATAAAATATCATACGTTTGTTCGAATTCAATGTTTACTAGTAAGATACCAGAATCGTATGATTGTTTAAAAGTGGATGATCAAATGCCGGTTGTTGATAGAAACTAACACAATCGAAAACGTCACCATATTCATTCTGTAAAACATTAAAAATCAAATTATATTAAATTATAAAATAATTATCCACAAAACACCGCAGTATACGAAAAACCTCATAAGATGTCACTGTTCCTTTATGCTTGTTGAGCTCTCCCGATGAACTCTCTTGACAAATGATGTTGCAAATATGACTACCAACTATAAATAGAATCGTTAAACACTTAATAAAATTCATATTTGACTAAAGTTTTTTTAAATAACAAAGAAATATTTATATAAATAAGATATGAAATGAAATTGCACTAATTTTGATATATCGGGAAGATTACAGTGAACTAATTTGATCCTTAAATACGACAAACGCACGACATAAACGTTTAAATAACTAAATATATTAAATATGAAAAGCTTTAAATAATCGGAGCCAATTTGTATGTTTTAATAATATGTACTCCCTTCCGTCCCATAAAGTTTGTCCATCTTTTTAATTAATTGTGAGGTATAGAATAATCAAAATGGACAAATATAGTGGGACGGAGGGAGTATTTTCTACTTGATTTATTGATAATGACGAAATTACCCCCATCCCTGGAAACTGAGCCAAAAGAGCTTCTCCTCCGGTCAAACCCTAAACAGAAAGCCGAATGGGTCATGGGGGGTACGGCAAGCGGAGCGCTTCCGAGCGCAATCCACCGAATCGGCGGACAAAGCCTCTTTCTGTAGTCAGCAAGCCAAGGTCCGTTACTCTCAAGAACCAGATTCGTTCCGCTGAGCGCATACTGCGCAAGGTAATAATTCGTTTGCTTTGGTGCTTCTTATTTCTTAATCATTGTGTTAGTCAAACAAATGAATCGGATGGATAGGGACTATGCATTTTGACATGTTTGATTTGGGCAGGATCTTCCGCAGGAAGTTAGAGAAGCGCAGGTGAAGAAATTAGAGGAGCTTAATAAGCAACAGGAGCTGCATAATCGTCTTGCAGTTGAAAGGAAGATATTTATGCGATATAGGAAGATTAGGTTTTTCGGTGAGATTATATATATTGATTAAGGGA
>QZGG01001801.1:0-53501 GCA_006409495.1 Sedum album
GCTATCATTATATGCTGTGATGAAATGTTTATAAGTGATGTTCTGTTTCTATGATTTTCTGATATGTCTGCATGCATGAAAGCTGATGTTTTGGGATATTTGTGCTTGATGATATGAATGCTTTTGAGTTGAGATATCTGATGATGTAGAGTTGATAGAAATGTCCTAGAGGGATTTAACATTCATTCTGATTTGCATGAATAATTGCACTATATGTTGAGTTAATAGTGTGGCACTCCGAATTGTGAAAAGATTATCTAATCTCTTGTCTGAGTAACCGGGAAAAGAGATGAGCGACCCTCATCTTGACTCGCGTAAAAAGGACAAGATGAGAAGTGAAATCTATATGTGGATAGTTCATTGGCAACAAATGTTTTTGTTTTATATTGGTTATTGACTAGTGCGGGGGTTAGGAAGAAAACCAAGACACTTCCCACTTGAGCACTTGCTTTAACCAATGGCACAAGCCAAAATAAGGCAAGCCATCAAAAAATCAGAAAATTCAGAAAAAAAAAAAAGATGAATAAAAGTTTGTTGTTGCCAATGAATTTATCTAATGGTATGTTTCGGATGCCATATTAAAAACTCAATTGTTAGTGCGATTAGGATTGTGAATTGAAGAATGAAGTTAGGAATCTGAAAAGGACTATCTCTATATTATTCATTGATATCTTGACTTGAGTATTATGTATTGTTGAGTGCAGATTGAACATTATTGACGATGACTGTATGCAGATATTGATGAGATGATTAGATAGGAAATTATGAGTTGGATTGGCATGTAGTCACAGTATACTTTGATTGATTCGAATCTGCAGTCTAGACTTTTACTTGTTCGAGACGAACAAGGATAAGTGTGGGGGAGTTTGATGGAGCGTATTTATACGATCCATCATTGTCTTATTTCCATTTATTTTTATATGTTTTGTTTGTGAAATATTACCTTTTCGTAATGTTTTGCATTTCAGGCATATTATGACTGCAAGAGAGCTTTTACACGCTAATGGAGCATTTTAGGCGAATTCGGATCAAGAAGATGAAGAAAGGAGCTGGATGACATCATGCTGACGTCAGACATGGACGCTGAAGAGATTATTTCCGCGGACGCTGAAGGAATTAATTAATCCTTAAGGGTCCGCGGGAAATTGCTTAAGGGTCCGCGGATCTGTCTGGCCCAGCCCAATTCGACATCTTCAGCTACATTATAAATAGGGTGTTAACCCTAATTCAAAAGAGAGCCTGGACGGCCACCAGCAAAGTTTTCTTCTTCAAACTCAATTTTAGATTAATGTTTTTGTAGTAGTAGCTAATTTCCCTACAGTTTGGGGAATTGAGTTGCAACTTTGTATGAGTCCATTGAATAGCATGTTTTAATTTAGTGAATTCTGTTCTTGTTATGTATTGCATGCTTTGTTATTTGCCTAACTCAGCCTAGCGGTAAACTTAGGTTTATATCAATTGCATGATATCTAATTGAATTGTCATAGTAGTAAAGCCTAGCGGTGGAGCTATTGTGGTAGTTGGATTAGGTTATTGTTACATCTTCTTGAGACTCTAGCGGGTAATAGAAGTAGAACTAGAATTAGGTAACAACCCTAGCGGGACTATCTAATTAGAACAATTATAATTTACTAGATTGATGCATGTCTGGTCTATGATTACTGGTTGTAACGAAATTCCTTGAACTGTGTTTCTCTTTTATTAGAAGTTTTAGTTTTCAAACCTTCAAAACCCCCTGATAGGAGTAGGATTAGCTAGTAGCATAACTCTTAGACTAGATTACTTTCCCTTGGGTTCGACCTTGCTTATTGCTATACTAGTTTTGAGTAGGTTTATAAATTTAGATTTGCAGTGCACAACGACGCGCTGTCAACTTTTCAACGTCGTTGTAAATAAATAGTACAAATAGTTTATGATGGTTGGTGAGGGGTTGTTAGTTCTCGTTCGGTTACGCAACATACTTATGCTATGTATGTTGCAAAAGTATGTTTACATTAATGATGAAACTATGAAGGGAAATGAGGAGGGAAAATTGAGGCGGGAAATTTACAAGAATGAATAATGGGTGAGAGGGAAATATTTCGTGGAATAAAAAAGAGGGAGTAAAAAAGAGGAGGGAAAGTGTGAAGGAAAATTGATAATGAATAAATATTTAGATTTAATATTTAGATTTAATATTCTAATTTTGATCCAAGTAGTGAGATAAAGCTTTAGAATGTTAAGGGTTGGGGGTATAGGGTTTGGGATTTGAGATATAGGTTTGGAGTTTGGGGTACAAGCCTAAGGGTTTGGAGTATGGGGTATAAGCCTAAGGGTTTGGGATATAAGCATAGGGTTTGAGGTTTGGGGTATAAGCCTAGGGTTTGGGGTTTGGGATAAGGGTTTGGAGTATAGGATATATGATGTGTATTATTTTATAGTATAGGGTTGAATTTGTATTTGCTTAATTTCTATAGGGTATAAGGTATAAGGTTTAAGACTTAGGGTATGGAGGTTGAGACATAAAATATAGGGTTTGAGATTTATAATATAGTGTATAATAAGATTATTAAAGTATAATTTATATGAGTAGCATTAATATTTTTGTTGGCAATCCTGTTAAATAGTATTTATAAAAAATATATAATGGCAATCTCGTTCGTTGATTACTAATAATCCAACGGATGAAATTTAAACAAAAAATAACCGTCAACTCCAACCATTCGTGTTTTTTGCAGGCCACTGGTACCCTTGAAGCAGGGCCGACCGGAAGGGGAGGGCAAGAGGGGCGACGGCCCAGGGCTCACCCTCTCCGAAGGGCCTACTTTTAAGCTATATCTGAGACAAATGAATACTATGGCTTGTGGTGCAGCGGGTTTTGCTTGAGATTTAGGTATAAAAGGTCTCATGTTTGATTCTCATCATAGGTAATATTGTTCTTGAATTGAAAACAATTAATTTTAGGGGCCCAAATAGACCAAACATCTTTCTTTAGGGGCCTAAAATTATATTTTTGCCCAGGGCCCACCGCCCACTAAACTTCCGGACCGGGCCTTGAAGGATATCCAAGTCTATCACATGGACGCGCATTTCAGACTCAAATGCTTCGAATATCGCCTGATTGGCCGTGAAGTGAGCAAACTTCACATAAGGACATGCTTGGTAGAGGATTTGGTAAATCTTAAGAATTTCCAATGAATTTGGCGGGAAGGGGTTGAAGGGTTTGGATGCAAGTGAGGATAGTTTGGAGGTTAATGTTGCGGCTAAACGCTCGCTAAGAGCTTCCGTGAAGCAAGACGCTACTCGTTGCATCGAGTCTCCTAGAGGTGACACCACTTGGTTAAGCTGCTGAAGGTATCTTCTGGCTGTCATATAATCTTCTTTCGCAACAGCTTCGGCACACGCCAGAAGAAGATGCACCAGCAGAAGCCCGCTGTCATGTTCCTGAGAACAAAAACAGAACATAAACTCAGAACACGTGTAAATGACAAAAAGGCTAATAAAATCTAATAACTGAAAAGACTCAAAACCTGATCAGATGCAGTAGAAAATGTTCCCATCATGTTGTGATTCAGATTCTGCTGCAGCTGCTGCTCTTGCTCGTCATCTTGCTTCAGCTGCTGCGACAATGGTACGCCAGCTGAGCTACCGATCTGATACATATCGGTCTGATCATAACCCATATGGCTAGACTCAGATCCTTGACTTGTCATTCCACCGAGTAAACCCTATCCAAACCTCGATGGCTGATGAACATTCATCGATGAATGATGATCCAGCAATAATGTATTACTATTTCTCAATGAGTACTCTCCTAAATCATGCCTGCTGTAATCATCATTGAGGAACTCTTCTATAGCAGGTAAGGCTCTCAATATGCATAAACTGATTACTAGGCGAATTAAACACTTTATGTAAAGGGCTCATGCCCTTCGGCTAAGGGTGGTGGTTTGTTCCAAAAGGTGCAAATCTCGGCGGTGAGCATCCCAGAATGCTCTGTGGCCCTTGCAGCCCTTGTGCATAGCTATTATAGCCAGTGGCGGACCCAGGAATTTTTGTGACTAGGGATAAAATAAAATATTTTTTAAGTTAAAAATTTATTACAATTATTTTCTTTGATTCTTATTTTCCTAAAAGGCTCTATCACATAGGAGTTGAACGTAAACATACAGTGACATCTTGACTTGGCCACAAATTAAACTATAAATTTGAAGTTTAACAATATACACTTTTGATTACTTCAACTATAATGAAAACTATATATTTGGTTGAAATTGAGCCGTAAATTAAACTATTTTTCTTTAATTTGAATAAATTACGTATTTAATAATGAAAATAATAGACTTTCAAAGTTCACAATCTGTCTGTTAATTCCTATAAAATCTCTTAAATTATCTGTTTTTAGTTTATAATATACTGGGCATACATTATTAGCAATAGGGACAACTTAATCAAATATATGAAAATTCTTAAATATATTACTATTTAAAAGTAAAAAAATGAAACTCAATAGGGCAGGTGCCCCACCTCTTTTCTACGTACGCCCAGCTCGACACAAGCTGAGGAGACGATAGCATGGGCGAAGAGGAACTGGATCCGGTGCAGCCACTTTCAGTGCTGCCATGTGCTGCAAGTTCAAAAGTGATGTAGTTTTATATAGCTTTTAAATAAAACTACGTAGTTTAATCTAAAATCCTAAAAATACAAAATGACCCCGTTATCAAAACGACGTCGTTTTTTGGGCCAAATGACGTCGTTTTATCTCGCAGTTTTTGGCAATGCAGCACTCGGGTCAAGACAACCATTTACCGGGCCTAGGCCCAATAGAATCGGGCCGATCAGAAGATGGTGGGCTGAGGAAGTTTGAAAATTGGTCATAAAGCTCAATTTACGCTCTGTAAACTCTAGGGTTTTCGTCCATATCAGAAACCAAGGAGACAGCCTGGTAAGATAAGTGAACGAACGGCGGAGGGCTCCATGACGTCGGTTTCGGCACCACCGCCACGGCCGTATCTGCGCTCTACCTCCAATTGGATTTACCCTTCCTACGGTTCGTCTGCTCTCATTTTATCCCTACCGGTATCTTCCCGCTATCCGAAGCTATGTGCCTCCGCCGGCGGGAAATTCGCCAGTGATGATTCGTTCGGCGCGGATTTCGTGCTCAGAAAGCCGAGTGTGTTGCCGGTTGTGGTGGAAGACGAGACTAAGATGAGAGATGCGGAAGGTGGGGTGATGGTTGATTGGGAGAATATGATTTTGGAGGAGACTGTTCCGCTTGTTGGATTTGTTAGAACCATACTGCATTCAAGACAGTATGAAAGTGGCAGCAGATTAAGTGCGGAGCATGAAAACACCATTCTGGAAAAGTTGTTGCGATACCACCCAGAATCTGTAAAGAAGATTGGATGCGGTATAGATTATGTCACGGTTGGGTATCATCCTGAATATGAAAGCTCAAGATGTTTGTTTATTGTTCGCAAGGACGGCAAATTAGTAGATTTCTCATTTTGGAAGAGCATCAAGGGTTTGATAAGAAAAAACTACCCTCTATATGCTGAAACTTTTATCTCAAGACACTTCAGAAGCCACAGAATCTAACATTTACTCCATCTTTGTTTTATTCCTGGATTGGGCACCATAGCTTTCACATTTTTGATATCCTTTGGGCGTGTATTTAGTTTGGTTAAAAAAGAATAAAAAAAAGGGACAGCCAAGAACCCGAACTGCGAAATGGTTAGCTTCTTCGTCTCCGATTCACTCTCATACTGTCTAATGCCTATGTTTACATGTTAAAGGCTTAAGCTTTATTGTGATTTAATTTTTTGTATATCATCAACTCTATGATCCCAGTTTTTTTGGATTTGTGTATAATGTGTTAAGTTGTGCTGTAGAATTATGCAACTTTGTGTTTGGATTTATGCTAAAAATTGATTTTGATTTTTATTTGGCTCCCAAGAAAGGCGGTAAGGCTGTTGCTCCAGCAAAAAAGAAGCAGGTGAGACTTAATTGAGTCTCATTTATTCTGTTTTATGTTTCGGCATTGTTGTGATTTGATATGTTTTTGTGTTGATTTATGTGGTGTGTTATTGCAGGTGAAGGTTATCAATCCTCTTTTTGAGAAGCGTCCTAAGAAATTTGGGATAGGAGGAGCTCTTCCACCAAAGAGGGACTTGACTAGGTATGTGAAGTTTCCCAAGACCGTTCAGATTCAGCGTAAGAAAAGATCTTGAAGCAGAGGTTGAAGGTGCCTCCGGCATTGAACCAGTTTACCAGGACACTTGATAAAATATTGGTATGTTGTAGTATAAATTGAATTTTGTTTTCCTACGAGTGACTTCTGAAATTTAGCATACAAGTTTATTGTAGAATTTTGCGAAATAGGTTTAGTGTTGCAGGGATAGTGGATTTTTTTACTAATGTGGGCTGGTTGTTGATGATGCATACTGTCACATGGTATTGTTAAGATTGGATAACTTGAGAGTGGTGTATCTGAATGCTGTTACTATACGTTGAATATGTCAGTGCTATGTCGAATGTTCTTGTTCATGCATTACTAAGATATATGTATGGGTTTCAGCAACCAACCTGTTCAAGATGCTACTTAAGTACTGTCCAGAGGATAAGGCTGCCAAGAAGGAGCGACTTCTAAAGACTGCACAATCTGAGGCTGAGAGGAAGCCAGTTGAGACTAAGAAACCTATTGTTGTGAAGTATGGGCTTAACCACATCACGTACTTGATCGAACAGAAAAAGGCCCAGTTGGTTATCATTGCTCATGATGTTGATCCCATTGAGCTTGTTGTGTGGCTTCCTTCCCTTTGCAAGAAGATGGAAGTTCCGTACTGTATTGTGAAGTGGAAAGCGCGCCTTGGAACGGTACTTAAACATCCACCTTCCTTATGTAGTAAACATTACTTACTTAATATTATGCTGGTCGACTCATAAACTCGTTATCAGATTGTCCACAAGAAAACTGCCTCAGTATTGTGCCATGCATTGCTCGTCAAACTTGTCTCATGTTTTGTTCTTTGTTACCTCAGCCGGCAGATGCTGATTGAATCTTGTCAACCGGCCAGCACATTGGACCGAACAATCTGGATTGGGCTTCAAAGTTGAAACAATATTTTGCAAAACTTTTAAGAATTAGCAGCTTAATCACTTTATGGAAAAGTTGTAGGTGAGCAGTGGCATGTTTTGAGTACTTGGTGATTCATCATCAGGTCACAAAGCTTGAACCAAAAGCTTATTTTTTAAAACTAAAAAGGAAATCCGTTGCACTTGTCCAAGTGATCACATTTAATAAAGCAAACCCATTACATTACACTTAGGGCATCCGCATCCGTTGAGGAATTTCTATCTCGTTGGGAAATTTCTCGAGAAGCAATTCCTATTACTATTCATCAATATGTAATAGCAATTTACAAAATTTATGCACCCATCAATGTCTCAATGAGATATTTCTATTACTATTCACAATATTTTAATAATTTATATTTTTATAAATTATTTTTTTGATGTTTATTTATTTATTAAGGTTCAACTTTGAATCTGAATTTTGAATTTTCATTTTAATTTTAATCAAGTTTAATGATTAATTAAGCAATTAAAGATATTAATTTTAATCAAGTTTAATTAATCAACTTTGAAAGCCGACGATTGAAGCGACGATGAAGCAGTCCGCGGCGTCTAACTTTCGATTCAAGTCTGATTGAGAGTTTGAGGACGTTCTCCGAGACGATCCAGACGAGATCGGTTCCGAGATCGTTCTATCTCCTCGGGATATTTCTCTAAACCGGTGCATTTTAAACTGATGAGAACGATCTCAAATTGAGATAGATCGTTCTCAAATTGAGGAATTCCTTCAACCGGTGCAGATGCCCTTAAACAATACCCTTCCTCCTCTTGATGAACTCTTCTTTCTCACCAAGTTAAGAATCTCTCAACTTCCATCTCCTTTTCTCCCCATATAACTAGTCTGTCTAACACGAAATCTAACCCTATTAAAATTAGAGTTTTCCCTATAATCAAAGATAAATCTTAATCAGGAAATGGGGTATCACCTATCAACCGTAATCTGTTACCATAGGTGAATCAGCTTACTTCTGATTTTGTAAGAACAGCTTTTCAGTTGCTGAGACGAAGAGGTATATATATATAATTGTTTCACGAAAATATATTACTGCTTGCTAAATGAATGTGACAAGGGCCATGTAATAAAACTTGCATTTTCTGTTTTATTCACTTATACACATACATGCATTCACGAAGGCGGCCTCAGCTAGTTGTGCATTTGCCCTGGCGGCTTTGCTTGGCCAACGTCATTCATTTGGTGGCATATGGAGGAGCTCTGTAGTAGGCAGGGACCGTTGCAGGAAAGAACATTTGCCTCACACCTTCTGCTTTGATTATCGGGAATATGATCCCAGATGCACCCTGCAGCAGAGGTGTCATTGAGTTCACTATTAATTTACGAGTTTAAATAAATGAGTAAGAATATGCAAAAGGGAGCCCAAATATACTTACAGAAATCAATCTAGCTCCAATCCACATTTTCTTTGGTGACGGGAATGGAACCAGCAGGCGACCAACACCAAATATAGCAACAGCGAAGAAATGGAGAACTAAACTCAGGGGGCGAGGATTCAGACCAGAAAGCAAAGCCACTGGTCCAGTGGAACATACTCCACCTAAGCTTAAATAATCAAAACATGCTTGACGCATTTCCTTCCTTGCCTCATCAGGGGATGCGGAGAACACCTTGTACAAAGCACCTGCCAGAGTGTTTATTGTAGAGGCCACAGGCTGCATATAAAAAATAGAGCCAGTTATATAATAGTAGCACTAATTATAACGCAAAGATAAGCCCACTGTGTTCGGCACACTCATCAGAGACCAGAACCTTTAAGCCATTTCAGACTAGTGCACCATCGATACAGTTACAAAATATCACATGTATACAAGATGCGTAGACGATAACAAATATTGAGCATCATAATAGATATGTCGGTAGAACAACTTGATAAAATTGCATTCTAATATTTTTATCAGATCCATTTTCAATAGTTCATATTATTTCTGAATACTAAAATAATCTTAAAGTCACAAACAAACAACCTACCTTGCGCAGGGTGTAAAATGATTCCATGTACTTGCATAGGGATGCTGAGTCTTTAAGGTTTCGCAATGGCTTGAGAAGGTCACGTATAAGTGTAACATCAGACAATGCAACTGTCATTCCACCACCAGTCAAGGGATGCCTCATGTTGAAAGCATCACCTAGCAATAAGGCTCCGGGTGTAGGATGAGGGTCAGCTGGCATGCTACGATTTGGCATGGTCCTTATGTTTCCACTGTCAATTGCGGCAATGAAGGCATCATGAAGCTGTGGCGGGATCTGTTATAGAAATTGGACATGGATGATTAGAAGCCATTAAGCAGGTATGTCTGATAGCAATCAAAATGTTGAATTTCTCACACAGGGAAGAGAAGGAAAGTAGTCACTACCTGTGGAGCCACAACAGCCTTTAAATACTGATTCATTTCCCCATTGGCAATGGAAGGTACCTTTTGGCCGGGTACGTCAACCAAACAACGTACTTCAGTACTACTGATTGGGTAGAAAAGGATTGGAGAAGGATCAGCCAAAATTACATGTCCATGGTTGTCAAAAGGAAGCTGACAGTTCTCCAAAACCATACCAACAAAATAAGAGGGAACTTCAACCTATAAAATGGTCAACTATTGCACATTAGGTTTTATTATATTAAATAAAGTATCTTTATGCTAACTCTTTAGTTCACCTTAGGATTGCAGAGGTTCCGGCGCAGATTGGAAAAGCAACCATCACAAACGATTGTCAGAGGAGCATACTTTTTGAGCTCTTGGCCACTCTTTGTTTTGTATTGCACACCTTTGATGACTCCATTTTCTTCCACAAGTGATGTAACTGTCCCTTGCTCTAGTTTTACACTGGTTAAGCAAATACATAGCATGTGAGAATCATGGTGGTCAGGCTCAGCAATGATAAATTAGGTGGACATAAAAAGAGTACTTGGGAAGTGTTGCAGCCTTTTCTCTCATCCTTTGCACGAAACGGCCATTGTGAAAGCTCCTTCCTGATACATCCGAGTGAAACTTTTCCAAAGGATACGATAACTTTGTGCTTTTACCATCCTTGAATAAGGCATAACCAAGAACACGCTGAGCGTCAATGTTCTCGACACAATCTGCAGTTCGAAAAGGGAGATCCAAAACATTCACGAGACGTCAGCAGCATTAACCTCAACAGTCAATGATTAATAAAATCAAATTTCCCTATATGTATTTGCCAACAAATATATAATACCTTCTAATCCCAGTTCCATCAGCTTCAGATACCCTCCTGGCTGTAATAATTCACCCACAATTCTGTCTGGCTCGGTCAAGTCTCTCTCAATGACATGGACTCGCCGCCCTTCCTATAATAAAAGAAGAGTGTAAGTTTATATGTCGGAACACATCTGTTACGCAGCCCAATCAAGAGTAATCAACATCACAATACAGTATAAGAACCAGGCAAGATCGTAGCAGTACTTTTTCTGATGTTCTAACTCAGAACTGCTAATGGTTTCACTCAACCAATTTAGTCTAGACTTCAAGTACCGATCTCAATTATTTCTGTAGTTGTGAATCAAAGCTTCGGTTATCATCAGAGAGTGGTTCTGAATTTTTTCTAATTATTCCCTCAAGGAAGTTTGTTAATGACCCACAATCATAATGAATGCAATAAACTCCATACCCAACTACTTGCTAGTTACCATTGTTTTCACGGCGCCTCGGCGAATCACAGCCCTAATCTACTGCCAAACCGCCTAGTCGATATGGCGAAAGTCTAGTCGTTACATGGCGATACGGCGTAATATGTATTTAATATGTAAAAAAATATTTATTTAGCTTGAAATAATACTGATATATTATAAAAATAAATTAATTAGTGATTTTTGGGTATATTTTATTACATTTTCTCGTAGTTTAGGGTGTATTTGTAAATGAATTAAGTTAGTATAATGAATTATTAACATTTTCGCGGACAGTGAAGAATTAATTTAATTCTTAAGGGTCCGCGAAAATATTTCTTACGGTCCGGGGATCTCTTGGCATTGCTCGACGACCTGATATATTTGCGTCAGGCCGACATGTCGTTGCACAGTCGACGACTGGACGACGACGTGAAAACCATACTAGTTACTCATAAAGTATTATATACTACTATTAAACAATTACTCAAGCAAGACTGAGATTGCGACTAACCCCTGAACCCAAATATTAAATCATCATACACCTACTGGTTTTCTCAGAGAATTATTTGGAGTTCCAACAAGTAGTTTAATAATACACGCCACATGTTACAAAGACAAATTAAATAATAGAGAGCGCTTGAAATTACACCATGCACATTAGCTACTAAAATCCAAATAAGACACTCATCAGAATCAAATAACAACCAAAAGCTCATTCACCACCAAGCGTTCAGATATTTGGCTACAAAATGCTTCACATGTTTGTTCGAATAAAAACAAGAAAATCATGGATTTCATACACGCCACAGATTAGGAATATCAAAAGTGAACAACAAGTTAAAAATCTACAGCGGAAACTTCGCTGTCTCGAGACAAACGTAAGTCATAAAATCTGAACAACACAAAACATTAATTAAGGCTCCATTTAGATGCGAAAATACGTAGCGGAAAGAAAATTTAAAAAAATCAATTTTTCTATGAAGAATTGAAAGAAAAAGTTTATACTCCTTATTATTTTCTTTATTATTTTTTCATTTCTTTGTTTCAACCAAACAAATCGAAATATTTTTCTTTAAATTTTTTATTGTTGAGCATTTATCAAATTTTTTTTCCACACATTTCAAACCGAGCATAAATACTAAGCAAAATTAATGAAATTGGGATCATATCATAACACACCTTTCCTAGCGTATGAGCCAAAGCAGCACCAGCAACGCCAGCACCGACGATGATGACGTCAGGATCCTCCAATCCATTATCATCCTTACAGCAACGCTCCTTCTCCTCCGACGTCACCAACACGCTCCCTTCATTTATCTCCGCAGTCGCGTTCGCTTGTTTCTTCTTCTTACTGCTCCTCCTATCCTTCAACAAAAACAACAAAACGATTCCGAGAAGAGACGCGAAGAAGACTCCGACAATGTATTCGTCAACCGCCTTCGCCTCATGATCCATCGCTACCTGCAACGATTTCGAAAAATTCACAGCGACGTAAAAACACAATAGAGGTAGCGATTCTCTTCAACTCCTTCCTCTCCGCACTGCAACGGACGTCAGAGGTCGCGTCGCCGGGAGAAGATTTCCGACGAGGAAATGAAGAGAAAAAAAAATGCAAATCGGATTTCGGAAGCTGTGAATCGTTTCTCTCTTTCTTCTTTGCTTTGCTAGCTGTTCGTTAATCGGATGGTTCCAGAAAAAGGCGACCCGCCCGAGTCGTAAATACATGCAAGCCACGTGACTGCGGACTCTGTGGAGATTATAAAGACACGTTGCTCGGTTACGTGAGAGGATAAGGGTTTTCTTGTGTTTTGAGTTGTTATGACGTGTCGGAATATGATTGGTTATGTGGATTTAATGTTAATGTTGATGGTGTTAAAGCACATGAGTTTGTTGTTAGTTACACCTAATCATATTTAATTAGACGCTCACACCACATTCCTTTAATGGATCGTTGAAGTATGTCCACTATATTCGAACAAAATGCTCTAAATTGAGTCAAGGATTAACATCATTAGTCATATATTAATGTTGAGTAAGGTTTTAGGAAGACAGATAAATAAATATGAGACAGTTAGATATTATCTCAACCATTGAATACAAATAATCCAACGGATTGATTAAAAGAGTAACTGTCAATCTCAACCGCTAGAGGTTTTTTGCAAATCCAACCGTCCATTATATAAAACAAACTTTAATCTCAACCGTAGATTGATCTAATCCAACAATTGATATTAAGTCCTTCCGTCTCACCTAAACTCTTTATTTCTCTTGAACTTTACCATATTAATATTATATGACAAGGGATGATTTAGATTACAAGTATCGCGCAATTAAAACAGTTTTTCCCACAGAACTCTCTCTTTCATCTTGAAACCTCCGCCTTCTTTCTAGGTTTTCTCTATCTGGTTTTTTCATCAAACTTCCTCCCTCCCGGGGTGGAGGAAAGGGGCTTCTCTTCCACGAGGAGGTGGCTCTCCTTCCTCTACCCCTAAGAGCTTTCTTTATTCTAGTATGATTTTAATTTTAGCCTTTTATGTATGTCTTGTTTTTATTTCTATGAATAAATCCACCATAGATCTTGGTTTTGTGCTTCTACAAGCCTAGATCTATTGGTGTTTGCTTCAATAACATCGATCTATACTTGAAATCAACATGCATGTCAATTTGGAGCTTTTCCGGGTGGTTTCGAAGGATCTTTTTCTTTCACGGCATAACACTATTTGGTGTCCAAAGCAAGTAAATTAAAGACGAAGGAGCTTGGTTTCGAAACAGAGAACCATTTAATGTCCTTGGAGTACACCGACGGCCGGTTTAGAGGAGAGACTTTCGATGGGTGGGAAGAGTACAATGTATTCATGTCTACATGTATTGTTATTAAAGTTTAGATTGATAATCCTTTATGGCGTGTAGTGGTCTGCCTGTATGGCGTGTCTCTTGTTTAGTTTCCCACCGCTGATATGGGTGGTGATTTACTTGGAGCGTACTTTGCGTGAGGCAAATTAGACTGCTTATCACACTGAAGTTATGTGTAGTTTTTGTGGTGCTAGTCTAGGCTAGACTTTTGTTGGAATGACAAAGGTGGCTGATTCAAGGATCCTGACACAGGATTCTGTCTTGACGCAGAAAGCTGATTCAACGCCGTTGGAAACAGCATTCAATGCTCTGCGTCTTCCCAACAGCAGCATTTAATGCTCTGCAGCTTCCCAACAACATATCCGTTGGAAGCTTTCTTGGAGACGTTGGAGGCTCCCTTGAAAGCATATTTTGAGCCATTTGAATGTTGTATAAATACCCCATTATGTACCAATTCAAATTTTAAGTGAATGAATTATTTTTCTTCACTAATCTCTCTATTCTCTCTATTCTTTCATACTTCAATACTCAAGAATTCTTTCATGGCATCACGAGCTTGATAAGTTCCAAATTTTCCGCTGCACACATTCATTCTTTCATTCTACATTATACTCTGAATCACACATTCATTCGTGTCATACTCTGAATCAGAACAATGGAGAACAAACCTGTGTCAATACCTGTCACACTAAAAGGGTCCAATTACCTCGTGTGGTCAAGAATGGTGAAGACTGCCCTTGGAGGAAGGGGTCTTTGGAACCATGTCATCAGTAGTGAGCCTCCTCAAGAAACGGCTCAAACTGAGGATAAGCTCTGACAAAGGATAAAATCCAGATTGTTACTGACGAAGGTAAATGGGTACAAGAAGATCTGCTTGTTCTGTCCATCATCCAGAATAGTCTTGAACCAGCAATTTTAGAGGCTTACTCCTACTGTGAATCAGCAAAGGAGTTATGGGGCACTCTACTCAAGGTTTATGGAAATGTCTCCAATCTGAGCAGGGTGTTTGAAATCAAGAAGGCCATCAACAACCTGAATCAGGAAGATGGGAGTTCACTCAACACTTTGGAAAGTTTAGATCACTCTGGGCTGAGCTAGATAGTTTAAGGCCCTCCACCAATGATCCTATCGTCATCAATGAAAGGAGGGAGCAAGACAAAGTATTTAGCCTGCTGCTCACATTGAACCCTTGTTACAGTGACCTGATCAAGCATATACTGAGGGCAGACAAGCTTCCATCTCTTGATGAAGTCTGCTCTCAAATTCAAAGAGAGCAGGGATCTGTTGGCTTGTTTGGGACTAAAGGAGAACTTCCTATGGCAAATAAGGCAGGAGAAAGAGGGCTGTGTGAGCATTGCAAAAGAGGAAAACACTCTTCTAAGGAATGCTGGGTCTTGCATCCTCATCTGAAGCCAAGGTTGAAGAACAAAAGGAACAATGAACCTAGAGCTCACCTTTCTGACGAAGGCAAAGAAGTAGTGGATAAGGCTGGATCAGCAAAGAATACTGAGGAAGGAATGATCAAGGCGTCAGACCTGAAGGCTCTTCTTCATGCACTTAAGGACTCGAGTAACTCTAAACCCTTCATCCTTAGTACTTGTCATGCTGCTTCTTCTAGGCCTTTGATTATTGACTCAGGTGCAACTGATCATATGATTAGAAGTACTCATTTGCTTAGTAATGTTAGGCCTAGAACAGGTTGTGTTGAGATTGCTAACGGGAACAAGGTACCTATTAAAGGTGTAGGGGATTTAGAGTTATTCAACAAAAGGTCTAGCGCCTTACTCATGCTCAGTTTTGAATCCAACTTATTATCTGTCAAGAAAATTGTTGATGATCTAAACTGTTATGTTAGATTTGGCCCTAATGATGTTATATTTCAGGATATTGAAAGTAACAAGACTCTAGGAAGAGGAGTTTCTATAGGAAATCTCTATGTGTTAGAAGATCCTAGTTGTCTTGATCAAGCCCTTAGTTCTGAATCAGGACCAGCTGAATCAGTGTGGCAAGCTAGACTAGGACATCCTCATACTAGGGCCCTAAATATCTTATTACCTGATGTATTATTCATTAATAGTGATTGTGAGGCATGTATCCTAGGGAAACATTGTAGGACTGTCTTTCAGAATTCTGAAACCAAATATGAAAATTGCTTTGATCTAGTCCACTCTGATGTATGGACTGCTCCTTGTTCATCAAGGGATAACCATAAGTACTTTGTCACATTCATTGATGAAAAATCAAAGTACACCTGGATCACATTATTACCATCTAAGGATAGGGTTTTAGAAGCTTTCATAAACTTTCAGAACCATGCTACTAACATCTACAATGCCAAGATTAAGTTTTTCAGGTCAGATAATGGAGGAGAGTACACTAGCAGGTCCTTCAAAGATCACCTGACTAAGCATGGGATTGTACATCAAACAAGCTGTCCTTATACTCCACAACAGAATGGAGTGGCCGAAAGGAAGAATAGGCATCTGATGGAGGTAGCCAGATCTATGATGTTTCACACTAAGGTTCCTAAGAGATTTTGGGGTGATGCGGTTATGACCGCATGCTACTTGATAAACAGAACCCCGACTAAGGTCCTTGGGGACATCTCTCCATTTGAGGTACTCAATAAGACCAGGCCCTTCATTGATCATTTAAGAGTTTTTGGTTGCTTGTGCTATGTTCTAATCCCAGGTGAGTTAAGAAACAAGCTTGAGCCAAAGAGCACAAAGGCCATCTTCATTGGATATTCGACTACTCAGAAGGGGTACAAGTGTTATGATCCAGTGGGAAGAAAGGTTTTGGTATCAAGAGATGTGAAGTTCATAGAGACAAAGGGCTACTATGACAAAGGCAACTGGGAGGAGCTGAAGAACTTGTCTCAATCTGCCTCAGAAAGAGCTGCAACTCTAAGAGCTCTTCTTGAAGGTTTTGGCCTTAATCCTCCTAGACATCTAGAGTCTGATTCAGGGGCAGGTTCAGAGGTTTCTCTTCCTCATCATGAAGGGGGAGATGACTCAGGAAGGGATGAACACACTGCTCATGACTCAGGGGGAGATGATTCAGGAGTGATGAACAAGCTGCTCATGACTCAGAGAGATGACTCAGGAAGTGCTGAACAAGCTGCTCATGATTCAGGGAGTGATGACTCAGCTACTCATGATAAGGAAGAGATTCAAGGAGAAGAGACCTTTGACTCAGAGGAGACACCTGATTCAGAAGCTCCTGACTCAGAACCTCACAGAGAAGAAGTTGTCAGTATTCAACCTGCTCTAAGAAGAAGCACTAGAACCAAAGCTAGGGTATACTACAAAGGAATGGTGGCTGAGTGCACTTCAGAATTACCCATTGAGCATAGAGCCTTCATTAGCAAGCTGGATGAGCATCAAGTCCCTAGAACATATGATGAAGCCATTGTGCACAAGAAATGGAGGGATGCTATAGAAGAAGAAACTAAAGCTATGGAAAAGAATGGCACATGGTATGAGTCAGATTTGCCTCCGAAGAAGAAGGCTGTGTCAAGCAAGTGGGTCTTCACCATCAAATACAGAAGTGATGGGCAGATTGAAAGGTACAAGGCCAGACTTGTTGCAAGAGGCTTTACTCAGACCTATGGGCTGGATTACGTTGAGACTTTTGCTCCGGTTGCCAAACTTCATACAGTGAGGATCGTTCTCTCCATTGCTATCAACCTCAAATGGGAGCTTTGGCAAATGGATGTTAAGAATGCATTTTTACAAGGAGAGTTGAAAGAAGAAGTCTACATGCATCCTCCACCTGGCCTCAAAAATTCAGTTCAACCAGGAAAAGTTCTAAGGTTGAAGAAGGCCATTTATGGGCTCAAACAATCACCTAGAGCTTGGTACCACAAGCTAAGCTCAACCTTACTAGAAAAAGGGTTCAAGAAGTCTGAAGCAGATCACACCCTCTTCAACCTTGAAGGACCATCAGGTAGAGTTGTTATTCTTGTGTATGTTGATGATATCATCATCACAGGGAATGACAAGGCAGGTATCATTGCTACCAAATCTTTCCTTAAAAATGTTTTCGATATAAAAGACTTAGGTGAACTTAAGTACTTCCTTGGTATTGAAGTATGCAACTCTAATGAGGGGCTCTTTATTTCCCAAAGGAAGTACACTCTTGATTTGTTATGTGAGGCAGGAAAGCTTGGAGCAAAACCTGCCAAGACTCCTTTGGAAGAAGGTTACAAAATTCCTAGACAAGGGGAGGGTGATGATAAAGCTTTTCAGGATTCAAAGCAATACAGGAGGATGGTAGGTAAGCTAATCTACTTAACTATTACCAGACCTGATATTTGCTTTGCTGTGAACCAGGTGAGCCAGCACATGCAAAATCCCATGATGTACCATTGGCACATGGTGGAAAGAATCCTGAGATACCTCAAGGGAACACCTGGTCAAGGAATCTTGATGAAGAGAAATGAAAGCACGAATGTTGTAGGTTTCTGTGATGCTGATTGGGCAGGAGATAGGATGGATAGGAAGTCCACTACAGGGTACTGCACTTTTGTGGGAGGAAATCTAGTCACTTGGAAGAGCAAGAAGCAGAATACTGTGTCATGCTCCAGTGCTGAAGCAGAGTATAGAGCCATGAGGAAGCTGACTACTGAACTGATCTGGATCAAGGCTCTTCTCAAAGACTTAGGAATCAATGGTGATAAACCTATCCCCATGCACTGTGATAATCAAGCAGCAATACACATCTCTTCTAACTAAGTATTTCATGAAAGAACCAAGCACATTGAGGTGGACTGCCACAAGGTAAGAGAAATGATTGTAAAAGGAGTAATTCTTCCCAAGTATACTAGAAGCGAAGATCAGTTGGCTGATATCTTCACCAAAGGAGCAAGTCTCAAAGTTTGTGAGTCCATCCATCCAAGATTGGGGCTCGTCAGCAACCCCTCTACATAAGTCTTTATCATGACGATCTACACTCTTTTTCCCTGATCAAGGTTTTGTCCCATGAGGTTTTCCTTGATCAGGTTTTTAATGAGGTAGGTCTTCTTGTGTTCAAGCTAAGACTTCAGATTCTCTAGAGTCAAAGCTTGAGGGGGAGTGTTGGAATGACAAAGGTGGCTGATTCAAGGATCCTGACACAGGGTTCTGTCTTGACGCAGAAAGCTGATTCAACGCCGTTGGAAACAGCATTCAATGCTCTGCGTCTTCCCAACAGCAGCATTTAATGCTCTGCGGCTTCCCAACAACATATCCGTTGCAAGCTTTCTTGGAGACGTTGGAGGCTCCCTTGAAAGCATATTTTGAGCCATTTGAATGTTGTATAAATACCCCATTATGTACCAATTCAAATTTTAAGTGAATGAATTATTTTTCTTCACTAATCTCTCTATTCTCTCTATTCTTTCATACTTCAATACTCAAGAATTCTTTCAACTTTGTCGCTGCCTTTTAAGTCCTCGGCTTATGTATTTCTGGGTGGGTTACCCTTTTATAAAAAAAACAGCTTTTCCCACAATTTTATACTCCGTAGCAATTTAGAATTATGTATTTAATATGAGGGTAATTGCAGTAAACCACCATTATAATACCCCGTTTTACAGTAAATCACCATTTTAACAACTAATTACGAAATGATAACTTTAATTCGGACAATTTCAAAAAATCACCATTATAATATCCTTGTTTTGCAAAGAACCACAATTTAAAAAATAATTACAAAATGACTCTATTATAATATCTCAATTATCAAGAACTAACATTTGAATATATAGGTAACGCTAGGGAATGAGGTTGAGGCTACGATTGTGGCTATCTTTGATTAGTAAGACAATATATGTTTACTGATTTATAATCCATACTAGACTCAAAACCTAATGGAAACATATTTGCAGTTGCGGGTGTGGTGAGAAGCTATTATATTTTAGCTCAGAGTCGATCTTTAAGATCAATATAGAAAAACAGTTAGAGTTTAAAAGTAGTGATATAATAAATCATATTTCGTAAGATAAAATAAGAAAATTATTTATATTTGAACCGTGCAGTCAATAATCATTAAACATTGATAATAAACTGTCAAACAAGAGTTCTTTTGCATTTTTCTAACTTGATATGACTATTTTTAACATAATAACGGTTTGAAGAAGTCAGTGGAAAGAAGACTAGAAGCAAATATCTAGGATTTTATTGAAAAGCAATAGAAGAAGATGTTCTACATAATAAACATAGTGAAGGATAGAAAAATAGATAATGCAGAATAATTATCTAATATCTAATAATTGTTTATTGTGATTAATATTATATCTTCTAATATATCTAGTGCCTCATCTCAAACTCATGATGCATTGACATTAAGCAGTGAGAGTTTAACAATCAGGAAATGAAAAGGAGAAGAGAAAGAGAAAGAGCCTTATTGAATCAGTCGGCAATCTGCATAACAAAAGTAATAAACGACAACATGGTAGTCTGAATCTAATAATGATGACGAATAAAGTAATAATAAATCTCTATATGCTTCGTACACTCATGATAGACAGTGTTTCTGAATACCACTAGCGTTGTCACAATACATGAGAGTGTCCAGAAAGAGAAACAACTATATCAGTTAACAAACAACTTATCTATACTATCTCAGCAATAGGATATATAGATGCCATAACACGATTTTCAGCTTCTGTAGATGAGAAGAGACGGTCGTTTACTTTTTCCTCCAAAAATAAGAGAATTACCAAAAAAATATACAGAATCTGCTAACGACTTACAATATGATGGATCACTATCGCAAGCACCATCCAAAAAAAAGATATTATTAATATCTCATTTTCTTTTTCGGTGTATCAAAATTGTCTTTCCGTTTTAAATCTTTCCATTAATGGATAAATCTTTTTATTTTCTCACCACATATTCTCTTCTCTATTAACTTTCGTGTAGAGACTCAAACGAACCATTAATAATGAGGAGGGAGTATTACTTAGAGGCGGCGTAACATATATAAATTTTTTCACAGGTGACATTTTCTTTATTGTTGATAAAGTATTGCGCAAGTGACACTTGAGTTATGACTCAACGGTTTCGGAAATTTGACGTGAGCGGGAAGATAGTCGACGACATCATGAGCCCCAGCAAGATATTTGATAAAGATTTAAAAACTCCGCACATGCAGATGATTGAAAAAGGAAAGTATATGTTTACCACGTTATTTAGTTGTTCATAAAGGAAGATAATGTCAACGGAAAATTGAAGTCTAGCATTGAATTATATAGAGCGGAGTCTGGACGTAGAACTAAGTTTTATGGATACGGAATTTAAGACAAATCTCAACTACTAGATAGAGATCGGCTATTTTCTGATGCATTCACATACGTGTTTTATAGGGCGCACTCAGCTTCTGAAAATGGTAGATTCTTCAAGAAAGATGCTTACTTTTTGGATCAAATGGTCATTTAAAGATGACATATGAAGATGTGCAGTGGCTAGTAATCTTCATATGAGTGGACCATAAGAATCCACTAGTGAGTATGTGTTATAACTAACTGGAATGCAAGAGTGTGATGTGCATCAAACCGAGACAGAATGGGTCAAAATGGACGGCATCAATGAGTTCAAGTTCAATGCTATTGGACCCACTTTAAGTCAAAATGTTAGATGGCAGTTGCTTTTGGCTTTCAATATGAAGTTTCTTTAAATTCTGGTCAGCTGACTTGTTTCCTTTTTTGTACCTATTATGATCGAAATCCTGTCATGCTACTTGCTCGACATTTAGCCCTACGATTTGAAAGTATTGAGATCGACTCTAAAATCGTTTCGATCAAGCTCGACTTTTTCTTAAGTTCAGCCCTAAAAAGACCGACCCTAAGACTCAATAATTAAACACAGACCATAATCGAAAAGCTGAGCACTGCCTACGAGCCTATCCTATTTTTGTTTATTTAAAATAATTTAAATATAAGCATAACTTTTTAAAAGTGTAGTGTTATATTTCATAAAAATAAGATAAATGTAAGATATGTTAGATCAAAATTTAAAAATCTCGATGTTCATATTTTTAATTATAAATTTGAAAAGAAAAATAAGATATCAATAAGAAACTAATGAGGTCTAGGGCCGCCTCGAGGCCGATCCGACCTTTAAAAATTATAGGACTTAGGGTTTTATAGGACTTCATAAATAGGGTAAAGCCCAGTCTATTCCTACTCTAATAATATAAAAAGGTACGCTAAAATACGTTCGGTCCGATCCTAAACCTCGTATACAGGGCTCGAGCTATGCTTCCCTATATCGACCTTGAAATTTAGTTATTCGGTCTGTCACAGATCCTTGTACGATATCTGTTCCAGGTTAGCTTAAGCAGATACTGTTTCAGATTAACAGATTAACGTATATGCAAAAATATAAATGACACACAATCTTGTTAACCCAGTTCGGCTCCTTTAAGGCTTAGTCTGGGGGGCTTACTCCAAAGCCCGATGGAAACGTTTCACTAATAAGTTCAAGTACAATTACACCAAATTGACTTTCTCAAAGAACTCTAATGAAACAACTCGTGGAAACCTCAGTCCAAGAGTACTGACCACCTGTCAGCTATCCACCAGATCAGAACTCCACTGATCTCTTGTTCTTCACGCGAACGACACGCACAACTCAACTCAATGCAGTTGTTGTCACAGGCTCTGTTGCAACAGCGTTTGCACAGATCTGCAGCAAGCTCTTCTTCGAACACCTTTACGTGCAGTATGCTTGCAATACCTTAGCTCGTATCTGATCAATAACTTTGTTCTCCAAAGGATATAGCTCAACTCAGATCAGTATCTATCTCAACAACAACTTAGAACTCCGCAGCAAGCTTCTACTATGTTTACTCTCTACGCGTATGCTTTCCGGAACTTAGATCTCTTCTTGTAAATAACTCTGATCACAAAAGATATTGCTAACGCTCAAGATCAGGTTGTTTCTTCTCAATTTCGTGCTCTCTAAGTTGTTCCCTCAAATCTGCCTCCTTCAGCGCACCTGTTCGTGCAATTAGCTTAATATCCTTAGCTCGTGCGATGACTTTCTCAATACTTCTGCTCTCTCAATCTTCTACCAGAAAGTCATGATTCGATCAGCTCTTTGTCCTCTGAATTTATAATGTTCTATCAAACATAAAGATAGAAACTTACTAATTCTAATTGACTTCAGATTTCCTATTCCTAATCGACTTTAGATTTTAGAAACTTCCTCATATTGGAAACTTCCTAATTCTATTAGGATTTCTAATTCTATTAGGAATTCATTATCCTTTTAGAAACTCCTAATTCTATTAGATTAGGTAATAATCAAAATCTGATTATTATCTAATCCATAAACCGCCTTAGAGATTTCTTCTAAAAATCTTGCGGATTGCCATGACGTCGCTGTTCGTCAGGACTGCACCCTTGTGTTTCCGTTACCGCTTCAGACCTTGCTCCAGCAGGTCTTTCATCACATCTGCAACACTAGTTGAATCTTTCGCTTACCTGCAGACCAAGTTACGCACTCATCTTTGCAACAAACTTGCCACACACAAATGAGTTCACTCAATTGAACTCTCAGACCTCTATGCATACCGCACTAGATCGCTGACGTGTTCAGAGGGACATCACAGCTTCTAATTTTAGCCTATCAAATAACTTTCCTTTCCTGACTGCTTCTTCCTACAAAAAATAATGTATGCATCATTTATTAATATTAGGCTGCAGCCAGTTACGTATCATGTATATATATTTTTTTGGAGTCATATATTGTTTAGTGGTATGGTATGGTAGATTGAGATTCAGTGCAGCGTACAACACTTCACAGCCAAAAGTTAATGACGTCGTTTTGAATTAATGTGATCAAAATTTCGTAGTTTTATAAAGGGTTCAACAATTTTAAATTTGGATTTTAGTAAAACAGCGTCGTTTTAATATATTTCAGACCAAAACTACGTCGTTTACGAGTAAATTTTGAAATTTAAAATTTGATTAAACGCTGCATTTGGTTGTAGGCTGTATGGGATCCGGATCCATGGTATGGTATGCTATTTTTTGATCATTTGATAACTCGCAATTTCACGAATGATTGATTATTAACAATTTTAAAGTAACACTTTAATTTGATAATCCGCGGCTTCGTGAATGACAAGCGCATGATTCTCCTTTTTCCAATTTCATTTTTCGATTAAGTCGACGATCAACAGCGTGGAGATAGATGTGAACCTCAAGTTTAGATATTTTGAATCTAGATCCGAATCTGGATGAGGGCGATTTCTATTTGGATCAGGAGATTGCATTCGAAGACATTTTAAGTAGATTTTGGTTTCGAGATCGGGTAACTGCCGCATTGGATGGAGTCCTAGGATAGTGTTCTTGTGATTGACGTTTTGGCACCACGTCTTTTCATATGTTATATGACATTAATAAAATTAGTCATATATGTATTCATAGTGTCACACTTGCTATATGTGAATTACCGTGTGTCACATAAGTTCAGTCGCGTTCCTTCAGTGATATATGATAAATATGACTGGTATGAACACGACAGTCGCATATGTTATACCTTTTGCGACACCAAGTTAGTTGCAAAAACGCTCTAATAATAGTCATATGCAACTATTAGTATGTCGCAAATAATCAATCACATTTGTCTAATACAACTGTGTTTAGAATGTAATAACTCTCTTACATTTATTTTATGCGTCACGTATTTGAATATATCATATGTATATTGTTTTTGTCGCAGAAGTTATGTATATGCGACGAAGTCATTACACTATTCACTTATTACAAATGCGACTAAGTCATTACATTGTTCACATATTACAAATGCGACTATGTTAAATAAATCATTACATTATTTTCACATATTACAAATGCGACTAAGTGGTTACATTTTTCACATATTACAAATGCGACTGTCGCAAACATGAATTATGTAACTCATACATCCTATATAAATCTATTTAGATATTAGCTTATTACACACAATTAACCTAATAACAGAAATAGAAAACACGCACTAATCATTAGAGTACAAATTTACAATATTTGATCACATCCAAAAGCTCACATAAACAATCCAAAAAGTTAATATGATCACGAAAGTTCACTTCCAAAAGTCTTTCATCAGAAAGTTCACTTCCAAAAGTCAACCATCATACACGCAGTCGCCATTGAAAATTTCGAACTCAAATTCCAACTGAATCATCACCAACATTTAGTCCCGCCGCACGCATGATATCTTTGAAACCCTTAATTTCCGCTGCCATCGCTGCAACAACTGCAGCAGATTCAGCGGCTGCAACAGTGGCAGCGGCAGCTTCCTCGGTTTTGGCGAGTTCTTTTTTCATTTGATCATACTCAACTTGAACTGAATTTCTTGATGACGAGCCTAAATTAGTTCTTTTTCTCTTCTTTTTTCCAAAGACTTCTTCAATTATCCGAACCTCGTCTTCGATGGTAATAAAATCCTCCAACGAATCAGGATCATCTATATCATGCCCTCGTTCCAGATTAAGTTCTTGAACTTTTTGTTTCACTTTTTCCTGCATACAAATGAATATGAATCTTATAAAGTTTATAACACACCATTATGCAACAGATAATTCAGAAATAAATATTGAAAGACAAATACCCATAATAGTAACATATTATTTTCTAGAGGCGGGGAAATTAAATGTTTGCATACAAACTCTTCACATAGAAAATAATAGAAGATGCAGGTTATATTGTGGTCTAAAGATTGTTGGAAATAATAGTAGATGCAGGTTATAGAACTAGGAATATAAACTACAACTAAAAAATAATGAAGCACCTATACCTTTTAATGTACAATGCAAACTAGAAATGAATTCACTGCTAAATTGAATTAATCCAGACGATTGAACAGACAACAAAATGTACAATTTATAATTACGAGATGGGCACGCAACAAACTAGTCAATATGAACAATTTTAACAGCAATGTGAATTTAACACACCGTTGACAAAGAAACATGCTAAGGATATAAAAGTGAGCAAAACTTAACAACAGAAACTTCAATTATTTGCATAAAAATATAGGAAGCTACTACTACACGCCAAAATTCATGAATTCTAGCTTAGAACATTATATGCAAGCAGGTTGTTAATTTCTAAATAAAAGTGACATGAACTGCCACAAACAAATCCTAGAGAACTCTACAAAAACAAGTAAGCAAAACAAACAGGGTCCAAAACTATTAAAGAACACATATTGATCATTAGTTTCTAACCCAAATTCCTAAAGAGTATGCAAAGATGAAATAATCAATAATAAAGAATATATGACATTTACCACAAGGGGTGCTCCATGCGAGTCATTAGCGTAAACTTCCTCAAAAGCCGCAATCAAGGGGGTCTTGACACCCATTTGTCTAAATTTTTCAGCTCTGTGTGCGATGGTGCGTTTTCCTCCATGATGATTGAGTCTTTTTTTCCGTCGAGCCACCACCATATCTCCACACTTTTTCTATTATGAATAACATAAAATGTGGTTAATAAATTTCAATTTAAAGTTGATTTAAAAGTAACTCGTTGAAACATTACCTGAAACTTTGGATCAAAAAAATGATCAATGAGCCATTTCCATTGGTCAGGGCGATCAACGAACTCAAATGGCAATGCATCACCATACTTTTCAAAATGCGCTTTGCAAGCGTGTTTCCAATTACTATAAACTGACGAAGCTCTCTTCCGAATAAAATTACTCAACCACTCCACCGGTGGATCGAGATCATCAAAAAACGCCTACAAATATTTCATGGTTAGTAAGACAAGTACCAAAACCTACTTATAATGAAAACAAAAACTTTCATAAAATATGAGTTGAATACAAAATAAAGTCACAAACTCTAGAGGCTATACACTGAATTTTAAGCCACAACATGTGGAAGCTATTTAAGAAGCTAGAACCATCGGTTTGCAAATTTTCATATAAGCACATCAATAGTCAATCATGTGTAACATAATGATGAAGTGTAATTAACCAAAACCAAACATGGAAATTTGTAAGATGAAAACAATGTCAAAAACGGAACGCTATAAAATGGACAAAATCAATAACAAAGTTCAATTCAACACCAATTTTAATGAATGAGAACTATTACTTTAAATATAAAATAAGAAATTTGTAAGCATAAGAGTTTATCTTACTCTAAGATGATTGTAGATGATTTTCATCGCATTTATTTCTTCTGGCAAGTTTTGAAAACTCGATGCGAGTATAGGAACTTGCTCTCTCACAACGCAACCTATTGCGTGTGACAAAAGACTGGACACAGCTGCTGATGCTGGATGAATCCCATCTGATCCAACTTTAATCTTTAGCGGTTGATCATTATTTGCAGCGATAGCTCTAGCGAGATTAGTTCCATTGACAATCCCTCTTTTCTTAGTATTTCCTGCATTTAAAGTTTAAGAATAAATTAACAAGAAAACAAGGAAGATGTATTAACTTGCATATTTAGCATGTAAAAATGAAAATGAATAGCGTATAAATGATGATTGAACAAACTTTTATAAACATTCATGCTTTATATAGATATGTAAAAATGTATTTAATCGTAAATCAAACTCCAATAAGTGTAAACTAAAGTAAAATGTTAAAAATATAACATTGTTGAAGTATATAACCTGATTTCATTCGGATGCTCCTTGGATGTGTTGGGATAGACATGTCGCTATCCTCAGTTGTTGGCGAATTTAAATGAGCTACAATGGGTGATGGTGGAGGAGAAAGTGGTCTGGATGCAGCTTCGACGGGAGGAATAATATCCATATTTTGGATTTCTGTTGAGGACAAGGTGGAATGTTGTGGTACATCAGCTACTAGATTAGGAAGTTTCTTAAGATTTCCAACTTTTAGATTTCTGCCCCTAAAAGTCCTAATTCTCCTAGGGGGGAACTAGGTGGGAATTCAAGTAGTTGATTAGAATCAATTGAGGGTATATCAAGAGGTGGTGGGATGAGTGGTGGTAAGAAAGTAGGAGGAGTTGGGTTATTTCTAGCCGGAGAATTTCTAGTAACCGGACGCCTTGCAGTCTTTATTGATGACGGTGATTTTTCTATGGCTGATTTTTGGGATTTTTGGGTAGGAATGAGCGGTGGTGGCATGGTGTGAGTTGGGATGGATGAGGGTGGAATGGGTGATGGTTGGATGGTTGAGGATGGGATGAGTGGTGGGGATGAGCGCAGGAACAAGGTTACGTCTAATTGGAGAATTTCTAGTAACAGGACGACTTGCAATCTTTGCTGATTGAGGTGATTTTTCTTTGGTTGGTTTTTCGGATAGCGAAGGATTTCCAGGGGCATTATGAGAAAATCGCAACAACATCTTATTAAGCTGAATATATGACAAATACAATGCAAATCAGCATACGTGGATAAGTGATTATATTAAAAAGAAACACATTGATGCATATATGCAACTATCACAATAGTAATACAGAAAACTAATACACTATTGATCTGAATAATTCAATTAGAAATCAGCATAAATAGAAACTAATATACAGTAGTAATCAACATACATTTGTTCCCATTGAGAAAACAAACTCGGTTGATAAAAAACTCGGCTGTGATGTCAAACTAGATAGGCTTAAAATTTCACAGTTCATTTATACCTAGTTAGCTATCAGAATTTAAAAACTAGCTATCAGATTAACAAACAAATGGATTTCTAAAACCCTAAATAAATTGCAGACACCAAATTAGCTATTAATTAAGAAACAAACTAAAACCTTTTTAACATATGTTAATCTTTCCCTAAAAATGCATTGAAGTTTTTTTCTAAGTTTCAACACATCAAGCAGTTGCTTTCAAGTTTTAACATAACAAACAAATGTAAGACACCTTGTTAGCTATCAAATCAAATTTGAAGAGGAAATAATCATTTGAAGAGGTAGTTCACGACACAAATCTAACCCTAAATAAACTGCACACAAATCAAAAACTTGAAATTGAAGTTACCTTGACTCGAACTCAGGTGGCCAAAACCCAAAACTTGTACTCAGAATTCGCGTTTTCGAGAGAAGGCATGCAGTGGTTGAGAGTAGCGATCGATGAAGCTTGCGATATGCAGAAAAACCCTAAGTGTTCAAAAAATAGTCCAAGCCCAGCCCAAAGCCCATTTTTAATATGTAAATATAAATTTTAAGGGGCAACACTGTAGGTTTACTTACAGTGACAACTTTATAGGGGCCAAACATGCTTTTAGGGGCCAAAATAGCTAGGTAAACTTGCAGCTTTATAAAACAGTCAAATTTACAAAATAGCTAGGTTAACTTGCAACTTTATAAAACAGTCAAATAGCTACGTATCTCAAAAATCAAATTCGGAAAATTCGCTCTCTCTGAATTCTTCTTCGCTCAGCCACTTCGCTCAGCCACGTCTCAGCCACTTCGCTCAGCCACTTCGCTCCGCCACTTCTCAGCCACATCTCAGCCACTCTCAACCACGTCTCTCAGGTGCTAAATGTATTACTTATCCTCAAATAGTGTATAGTATGTAAATGGTTGTTCATCCTTTAACCTTTTGTATTTTGAATTTAGATGGCACAACCTTGTTGCATTCTTGGGTCGATTTCAACATGTACAAATCCCTCAAGGCTGAAGAATCCTCTTAGTAAGTTAAAACTAGCATAAACTTTAATTAGGTTTTAGTGAAATTGATTTTTGTTTGCTGAATTTCCATTATTTTCATTTGTGTTGTTGATCAGTGTTAGAAATGTCTATTTTAAGCCCCTACTTTTATGCTTATTTCCTATGATTATAACGTAAAATATATTACTTTTGATACTTTGATTGATGTTTCAGGTCAAAAGCACGGTTTACACTTTACGAAGGAGCACAAATGGAAATATGAGGAAAAGCACGTGAATTCGGCCTAAATCAGACGTAATTGGAAGCATTTCTGCAATTCTTAGACCGAGTGCACTAAAGTACCTGACCCGAGCTAAAACAAGTTACTCGACCGAGTAAATACACTGCTCGAGCAAATTATCACGTGACCAAGACCCTTCGTATGGATTATCTCCATTAACTCGAGTGATTTAATACAAGAAGATAAGGAAGACCTTTCATTCCACTCGAGGATTAAATGCATGAAGATAAGCTTAACTCTACATTTACTCGGCCAATTTATGAAGGGAGTTAAAGCAAGACTTTCATCACTCGAGCCCTTTGATTGACTTCACTATATAAACATCACAAGAGATCAAAGAAAGTTGGCTGCTGCTGCCCGAGCTACCTAAGGGGGCTGAAATAAAGTGATTGATCTAGTCGAGTAAACCAAGTGAAGAAGAAGAAGACCGAGAGAGTTAGACCGATTGAATTATTGAATTATACAACCAGATTTTGTACTCGAGATAGGAGAATAGCAGCAGCTTGGAGCTCGACCGTGGATCATCAATCACTGAGAATTTCTAAACTTTACTCTTGTTTTATTTACAATCGTTTTACTTACAATCGTTTGAACATGTTTGCATTATCACTCGAGATGAGTGAGTAGTTTCCTTATGATAGGATTTGATGAATCTCTAATGCTTATGAATAACTAGAACATGATTATTTAATTTATATGAATCAATTCTTGTATGATATTGCGTGTGTTGAATCATACCCGAGCTTAATCTTCATAAAATAGGTGTCCTGACAAAACATCTAGAAGTGTAGGTCGGAGTAGTATATCTAGGGAAGGACCGAGGTGAACTTAGATTATTTAGGAATCAATACAACCATTAGATCAAGTATATTAGCAAAGCGAGAGCAGCGAGTATATTTGGTGCATGAATGTATTAATAAGCGTATTTAGACAGATTAGTGAAAACACGGAGAGGAATGAAGCTAGTCGAGTAGATGTTTACGTGCGAATCCAACATTCGAGAGTGAGGATTCGTATGCTAATGCTACTCAGTCTAAATTCTATAATATAAATCCAACATTCGAGAGTGAGGATTTATATTATCATATAACTATATTCTAGATTAAATTGTCATCAAGAAGGAAATTCATAACTATAATATAAATCAACATTCGAGTGAGGATTTATATATCTTGTTTGAGTGAAACCATAAGTATTAGTGGAGGATTCTCATCCTTGTCATAGTTTTTAATATTTGATAACAAACCTTTTTGATAAAACCTTTTCTTTAAATTGCCTTTTGAATAAATAATATTGCCTTTGAAATAAATAAAACACTTAAGAACTAAATTGAAAGCTAGTAATCGAGTTAAGATTAAAAGCTAGTAATCGAGTTTGAAATATAACTTGACTCCACTGTTCCCTTGGGTTCGACACTAGGTCACCCCTAGTTCTATAAATTCTTTTGAGTTGCGTGGGAATATTTATTCACTATATATTGCACACGTCAAAATGGCGCCGTTGCCGGGGAACGGTGTTTAGTTTTTAGTTTTTAAAATCTTTCACTAGTTTAATTTTTAGTTCTAGATTTCGAGTCACTCGAAATCGTAAATATATAATAAAAAAATAAAAAAATAATAGTAATAATAAAAACTTTCATTTGCTTATTTTTCTAGCTATTACTAAAATTCATCTTTTTGTAGGTGAATGCAATCAAACTCTAAAGCGAAGAAAAAGGTGCAAGTGGACGTCACAAATTCAAGTTCTAGCTCTTCGAGATCTTCTAGACCTTTAACCTTAACTTCGTGGATAATACCGAAGAAACCGAGAACAAATCTTACTCGACCGATCAGGAAACTTACTCGACCAGATATGGAAAATCAAGGAGCAGCTCGAGCAGGGGCTGAGGTCGAGCAACCAGCCGAGTATTACATAACTCCAACCATTGGAAGTTATGATTCTCCCATTCGCATTCCCAATGAAGAAGGATATGACTTTGAACTTCGAGGAGGACTCATCCAAATGATCAAGAGTGAATCATTCGACGGATACGGTAACCCTCACGTTCATCTTAATAATTTTACTGAATTATGCCGTACGTATAAATTTGCAGGAGTACCTAGAGAAATAGTTTACATGAAGCTATTTCCATTTTCTTTAACCGATGGAGCGAAAGATTGGCTTCAAGGACACGAGCCAAATACATTCAAGACATGGGACGCCTTAGCCCAAGCTTTCGTAAACCAATACTTTCCCCCTGCAAAGGTAAAACGTATTAGGGATAGAATTAACAAATTTGTTCAAGCCAACAATGAATCTTTTCATGAAGCGTACGAACGATTCAAAGGACTTCAACGCGAATGTCCTCATCATGGATATAACAAATGGGAATTGTTGTCGATGTTCTACGATGGAATGGACGAGAATAGCGATTACGCATGGATCAAGGAAGCGGAGGAAGCATCATGGGACTACCCGCGAGCGAAGGATTCAAGGTTATAGAGAAACTCGCATGGAACAGCCACCAATGGGGTGGAGACGAAACCATCTAAAGAAGGAGGAACTTGAGCCGAGTACGAATTCAGTCACGAAAGCCGACTTTAATAATCTTTCAAAAACCGTTAACTCTTTAGTGCAAACCCTTTCTAACCTTAACTTAGATAAGAAGAAAACACAATCAAACGTCTACGAGGTTAGCGAGCACACTGAAGAAGCTTACGGACCTAAAGGAGGAGAAGACGTTAGCTACATAGCTCGAGGACAAGGATCCTACGTACCCCCTCAACAAAGGCAGACTAGATTCTACTCAGATTTGAAACCACCATACCCTACTCAAGGGTATAATAACCAAAACCCAGGTAAGTCTCAATACTTTTCACGAGACCAAGCTAGAGGAGACTACCCGAGCAACCAAGCCTCGAGTCAGAGCTATGGCCCGAGCACAAATCAGAATTTCAACCAAAGGAAGGAAGACAAGAAATCCGAGGAACCCACCTTAGCGCAACTAATGACTCAGATGATAGCTACTCAAGCACAACAGAGCAAAGACATTCAGAATATTTACGCGGAACTCCAACAAGGAAAAGCCGAACAGAAGATGCTTGAGACACAATTTGCGCAACTCGCTTCAACGCATTCAAGGAATCCCGGAAAACTTCCTTCTCAACCCGAAATAAACTCAGCCGACTTAAGCGCTATCACTTTGAAGAGTGGTAAGGAGCTTGAAGGACCAAGACCAAAGAAAGCACAACAAATTCAGCCGAGCAAGATGAACCGAGTAACACTCAGCAGCCCGAGCAGGAAGAGGAAGCCACGGACAAGGAAAGTGAGCCGCCTTACGTAGCACCACCACCTTACGTTCCACCACTTCCATTCCCAAACAGACAAAAGAAGGTAAAAGAAACAGCCGCATTCAAGAAGTTTGCTGAAATTCTCGGAAAGCTTAGCATCACTCTACCATTTTCAGAGGTAATTTCTCAAATGCCCACCTATGCTAAATTTTTAAAAGATATTATAACTCATCGTCGTGAATTATGTGATGTAGACCATGTTGCCTTAGGACCTAATTCTAGTGCCGTAATACAACGTAAGATGCCTAAGAAACAAAAAGATTATGGTTCATTCACTATACCGATCGTCGTAGGAGATATAGATATAGATGATGCCTTATGTGATCTAGGAGCAGGAGTTTCCATAATGCCATTTATCTTATATGAAAAATTAGGAATAGGAGAACTTTCTAGCACCACTTTAATTCTTAGACTAGCTGATAGGTCTAAACGAGTACCAATTGGTGTGTTAGAAGATATGCCTGTTAAAATTGGAGAATTCTATGTTCCTGTGGATTTTTATGTGTTAGAAATGGATGATAACCCTTATGCCGAAATTCCTGTTATTATGGGAAGACCATTTTTAAACACAGTCAAGGCATTGATAAATTGTGGCGATGGTTCAATCGAGTTGGACCTAGGTGAGGACAAGGTAAAATTTTATCTTTCTAAAATGATGAAAGCACCTACTTGTGATTTGTTGATGCTAATATTTCAAGTAGTGATATAGTTTGATATTTCCGGCTAACATTTCTTGAAAGTGAAGGAAAGAAAGATGAAAATATGTCGAATCTCATGGATGAAACCGAGTACTCGACCGAGTCATTTTCGGTCGAGCAGAATTTGACCGAGCAGAATTAACCGAGCAGGAATACAATCATAAGCAACTCGAGCAAAGGTAATGAATTTGGTCAGGAATTGAAACCTCTTCCACCAAATCTAAGGTACGAATTTTTAGTTTCAGAAAAATTTTCGCCAGTAATTATAAGTGCTTTGCTAAATCAAGATGAAACTATGAAACTCATGCATGTTTTACGTACACATAAAGATGCTATAGGACACTCTATAGATGATTTAAAAGGAATTAGTCCCGACGTATGCATGCATAGGATTCGTTTATGCGATGACGCAAAACCATCTAGGGAGTTTCTTAGGAGACTAAATCCCAAATTAGGTGAAGTTGTTCTGAAAGAAATAACAAAACTTAGAGATGCAGGAATCATATACTCGATCCCCATTCAGATTGGGTTAGCCCAATCCACGTCGTTCCAAAGAAAGGAGGATTAACCGTAGTTAAAAACGAAAATGATGAATTAATCCCCACTAGAACCGTAACCGGATATAGGATGTGTGTCGATTATAGAAAACTTAATAAAGCAACTAAAAAAGACCATTTCCCTATTCCATTCGTGGATCAAATGTTGGAGAGACTTTCCGGGCACGAGTACTTTTGTTTCCTCGACGGGTATAGTGGATTTTTCCAAATACCTATCCACCCCGAGGATCAAGAGAAGACCACGTTCACATGTCCATATGGAACGTTCGCGTATAGAAGAATGCCTTTTGGGTTATGCAACGCTCCGGGAACTTTTCAACGGTGTATGATGTCCATTTTCTCCGAGTACCTCGAGAAGACTATGGAAGTTTTTATGGATGATTTTTCAGTTTACGGGGACTCGTTTGACGATTGTTTATCGAATCTATCCAAAGTTCTAGCTCGATGCATTGAATGGACCTAGTTCTAAACTGGGAGAAATGTCATTTATGGTTCAAGAAGGAATAGTGCTCGGACATCTAGTTTCAAAACGAGGAATAGAAGTCGACAAAGCCAAGATCGAGGTGATCGAGAAGCTACCACCGCCTAAGGATGTACGAGGTATTAGAAGCTTTCTCGGACACGCCGGATTCTACAGAAGATTTATCAAAGACTTCTCGAAGATAGCAAAACCACTCACAAACCTTCTCGCTAACGATGTTAAGTTCGTGTTCGATGATAAATGTCATGAAGCGTTCGAGACGTTAAAGAAGTTACTCACAACCGCCCCGATCGTTCGAGCACCAAATTGGGATTTACCGTTCGAACTAATGTGCGATGCAAGCGACGGAGCGATTGGAGCATGCCTCGGACAGAGAGTTGATAAACGTCTTCATGTCATTCAATACACGAGCAAGGCACTCGATGCAACTCAAGAAAACTACACCACAACCGAGAAGGAGATGTTAGCGGTAGTTTACGCATTCGAAAAATTCAGACAATACCTCGTTGGATCAAAGACCATTGTTTACTCGGATCACGCAGCACTCAAATACTTGATGAACAAAAAGGACGCAAAACCAAGACTTATTAGATGGATCCTTTTATTGCAAGAGTTCGACATAGAGATCAGAGACAAGAAAGGAGTCGAGAACGTAGTAGCCGACCATTTATCTAGACTCGAGACTACCTTAGAGATAAAGGAAGTGGAGACCCTATCAAGGATTCATTCCTAGGAGAATACTTGTTATCCATAGACTCAGCTCAAACAAAGACCCTTGGTACGCAGATTTTGTGAACTATCTTGTTTGTGGAACGCTACCACCAGAGATCACGTATGCACAAAAGAAGAAATTTCTCCGAGACGCTACTCGATACTATTGGGACGAACCTTATCTTTATAAGTTAGGAGTCGATGGCATATATCGTACGTGTGTAGCAGAAAAAGATCAACATAGAATCTTACGCGAATGTCATTCTTCATTCTCGGAGGACACGGATCCACATCCAAAACAGCCGCTCGAGTATTGCAGTCGGGATTCTATTGGCCAACTATTTTTCAAGATGCTCATAAGTATGTTCAATCGTGCGACGCTTGCCAAAGATCGGGAAACATCTCGAGGAGAGATCAGATGCCTCAGAAGGGTATACTCGAAGTAGAAATTTTTGATGTATGGGGAATTGATTTCATGGGACCTTTTCCTTCATCTTACGGAAACAAGTACATTCTAGTAGCGGTTGACTATGTGTCTAAGTGGATAGAAGCCATAGCCACACCCACATGCGATGCCAAGTCCGTAAAGAAATTATTTAAGAAGATCATTTTCCCTAGATATGGTGTACCTCGAACTATCATTAGTGACAATGGAACGCACTTTAAGGAGAAACAACTCGAGAAGATGCTTCGAAAACATGGAGTATATCACAAGATTTCGACACCTTACCATCCCCAAACCAGTGGTCAAGTAGAAGTTTCGAATAGAGAGATCAAAGCTATTTTAGAAAAGACTATTTCAGGTGCAAGGAAGGAATGGGCGTCGAAGCTAGATGACGCACTATGGGCTTATAGGACAGCCTACAAGACCCCTATTGGTATGTCTCCATACAAACTTATCTTCGGAAAAGCTTGTCACTTGCCGGTAGAGATCGAGTACAAAGCCATGTGGGCTCATAAGAAGATGAATTTCGATACTAGAGCTGCAGGGAACACCGTATTCTTCAATTACATGAACTCGAGGAGATACGCTTAAACGCTATGAAAGCGCGAAAGTCTACAAAGAGAAAACAAAAAGTGGCACGATAAGAAAATCATTGAGAAGAGATTCACAGTAGGAGACGAAGTGCTACTCTACAACACTAGGTTGAGATTATTTCCGGGAAAATTACGTTCCAAGTGGTCCGGACCATTCAAGATATCTAAAGTTTTTGACGACGGACACGTGGAATTATTAAACAAGGAAACACATTTAAGGTCAACGGACATAGACTGAAGATTTATCATGCTGGAGACCAATGCTATCTAGTAGAGCAACTCGATCTCTATGAGGTCGGATAACTAAGAAGTGGAGCATATCCTCTCGAGAAGGGATCCTAGCAAAGGACTTCTCGAGTGTGTTTCTTTATATGAAGACACGGCTACGTCCTTGCCAGGACGTTAATCTAGGCCAGTAAGTATTTATTTTTCCGCATTTATTTTTCCGCACTTTATTGCTTTCTAGATTAGGAAAAATGCAAGTGTGGGGTAGAATATTATTTGGGAAAATTCCGGGGATAAATTCTTTCACTCGATCGAGTAAACCACCAACTCGACCGAGTCACGTCACCCAAATTAATATAGATTAAACAATTTAAATGAATTCCTATTTCATTCGATCGAGTAAGATTCTTACTCGACCGAATTGAGTCAACCAAAAACTTATTAAATCATTTAAATAATTTAATCCCCCCTCATTCGATCGAGTAAAATCTTACTCGACCGAATCACCACCCAAAAACAAAAATAAAAATAAAAATAAATAAAAAAATTTTAAAATCAACCGTTGGAACTCTACCAATTAAATTTGGTCATATAGGAAATTGTTCTAATTTAATTAGACCAATTTAATTGGGCCCATTGGAAATTGGTCCAATTTAGAAAACCCTAAAACATCACTCGACCACCTTCACTCCACCTACTCGACCGCTTCAACATCACTCTCAAAACCTAAATCCCTAAGCCACCGATTCACTCGACCGACCCCCAATCTCAATTCAACTCAACAATGTCGAGCGGCCAAGGATCTAGCATGGGAAGAACAAAGACCCTAGCAAGGAGATGGACGGTTTACAACCCGGGCACTCAACTTAGCTTTAGGAAACCATTTCAAAACCACGGCTTACAACTCTTCTTTGGCTCGACAAGAAGGAAGTGGTAAGTTCCGTTGCACCTCACAAACCTACTATGATCGAGCTTGGAATTTATGAGATTGTGGACAATATATTTATCAATGCCGGTTTGATCGAGTGGGAGTATTTGATGGGGCAGCCGACACACCACACCCTTGTGACCGTTTTACAATTGAGAATGAATGTGTGTCGTGGGAGTTTGAGATTAATGGAAAAGAATTCAAGGAGGAGAAGGAGTATATGGATGGAGAATGGTTCTCTCCGGAGGTGCCATTTTGTACGGATGAGATGAGTTGGAAGTATGGAGGAAGCTAACCGGTATGCGCGAGTATGACCCTAATTGCTCACCCAAGTGCTTAACGGATGGAGTATGGAAATACATCCATCGGATTATTTCTACGAACATCAACACTCGTGTTGACCAAGGTGCTCGAGTATCTCGGGAAGACTTGGATTTGATGTACTTCATGGAGCGAGGAGACTCCATTGATTGGTTTTATGTCTTCACCGAGCTTCAAGAAGATGATCAACCCTAAGGAAAAGAGTAAAGCACTCGGCTGCTCATCTTTCATCACTTGCCTCGCGGAACGCTCATATTTTGTTTAAAAGCAAAGGAGATTTTAGACCACTCGACACCACCCGTTTGGTCACATGACGTTGATGGATAGGAGGAGCAAGGATGGGTTTGTGTCAAAGGAAATGCCAAGCGCGCTGACCGGAAAGGAAAGAAAAAGATGAACGAAGGAACGAGCTTCGAGTGGGAAGAGTGCTAGGAAAGCCTCTTTTAGTTGTTTATTTGTGTTTGTTGTTGAAACTTTTTGGACGTACCGTTTGCGGTACTTTGTTGTTAGTAACTTGAACTTGTGCGTACTTGTTTCTAATTGCATTTACCCTTATGATCGCCAAGTTTTAAGAGCACAAAGTGAAGCAAAAGGACATTGCTTCACTCGACCGAATCTATGGATCATTCGGTCGAGTAACCACAACACTTAAACAACTCGACCCAAATTAAAAATCAGATTTTTAACCAAAGCCCACTCGAGCACCTAGCCCAATTCTTTCCTAAACAAAAATATCTCGAGTACCCTAATAAATATTCATAACTTCCATATATTAAATCCTTGATTAAATCTTTGATTAAATCTTTGATTTAATATTCAATTATTAGAAACCTTTGATATACAAATATTTATCACACTTTATTAGGTAAGTTACTACTCGAGTAACCTTAGAGCTTCCAATTTAGACTTATATATAAACCGATCGAGTAGCATGGCATATTCACCATTCAACTCGACCGAATCAACACACTTAAGCCCCAACCTACATACTCGAGCAACATGTCTCAATCCAACCTACTTTCCAAAAAGACCAATGCACCCTCCCAAAGAAGAACTCAAATTGAGTTTGTTCACACCTATGACCCATCCTACCCACCAAATTTTGACAACATAGACCATGCACGAACCTATGAAAGAATTAGCTGAAGATGCAAACCGACTCAAGCCTTTGGTGAGCTCGATAGCCCTTCATGACAAGACAATGCAAAGCCTTGGCATTAGCCAAAGTTTATGATATGTTTGGCCGAGCTCACTCGATGTGGATGTTGTTTTCAACAAGCAATGCTATAAGGAACTTGTCTATGAGTTCATTGCTTCGTTTGAACCTGTGGAAGGAGAAGGTTTTGCATATGATTATGAAGGATGGAAATTCAGAATTCAAGATTTGGATTTTTATTGGACTCGACAAGAAGCATATAGACATCTTGGATTTCCTGAAGGAGGACTTTGTCACTTGGCTACGGAACAACAAAGAATTCAGATTTGGAAAGACATTAGCCGCCAAGACTTCATTGGAGACTACCCTTCACCATCCTCTATTAAGAATCCCGTTTGGAAGTACGTGCATCGTCTGATTGCTACGAATATTAATTGCCAACCCGAAACTGTTGATGTAGTTACCCGAGAGGACTTGAACATATGTGGGCACTCGACCAAGATGAACCAATCAATTGGTTTGATGTGTTCACAACATGTTCAAGGGTATGCAGCAGGCATACTACTCTTCACAGTACGTGGGTTGTACTTCATTGATCACTAGCATAGCCATTGGTTGTCAATTTATTCTACCCGAGAGATACACAGAATTTCGAGAATTGGACTTTAACTTGTTAAGGAAATTAGCATTCCTAGCCAAACAACCCGCTAGTTGGAATTTGCCTATAAGGAAGTAACTGAGGAAGAAGACCCCTCCGAGAACGCGCGCTCGGTTGAGAACTTCAATGATACAAGCAAAGGCAAGGGTAAGGAAAAAGCTACCTCGAGCAAAACAAGTCCAAGAAGCCTAAGAAAAATAATTCGGGTATTGAGTGGTATGAGGTTCGTAGGGTGACTATCAAAGAATTTCGCAAGCCTAGTGGAGAACCAATAGAGATCGAGTCGGATGATGATTAAACCTTATTTCTTATTTCTTCTAAATAATATGTCTTTGTTTGGAAAACAAAGTTAGAAATTCAATAAAGAAGAAATTTATATCTTACCAAATTTTAGGGTTACTAAAAATAAAATTCAGAATTAAAACACCTTGAAAAAAAAATAAAAACTCAATTAAATTCTGAATTTTGGCCGAGCCCACTCGACCAACTAAGAATGTCACTCGATCGAGTGAACCTATTCTTAAACCGAAAATCAATTCGATCGAGTCATCTGGTTCACTCGACCGAATCAACCTATTGGGCCATATCACCTTAAACATTAAACAAAACCTAGCCCAACTACACAAAACAAACCCTAACTCGACCAATTCAAACACTTAGCCGTTTTCACTCAACCAAAATCTCACCTTTCCCAAATCCTACACAAATTAGAACACCAATGGAAAACCAAGAGCGGAGCAAAGTAGTTTTCAAGAGAAGAAAGTTGTCTAAACAAATATTGAAGTCACTCGACCGGAAGAGAACCCTCACCCGGCCGACTCGAGCACAACTCGACCTATTGATGGTAACAACCCCTCTTTAGTTGAATCTACTCCCTATCCGTTCAATGCACAAATTAGACTAGATTCGGAGATGAAAGTAAGGGAAAAGAAGCTTAGGAATCTCAAAGTTCTTACTCCTTTATTTCCGGACATTGAATTTCTAGACCAAGTGGTGTTATTTTTGATAAGATTGAGCCGAGGTTTAAGAACCATGGATTAGGATTTGTGTTTGGTGATGATCCGGGCGTGTATGAAAAGGTAGTGCGCGAATTTATTTATTCACTTAAGACCAAATGGAAAGTGGTCGAGTTAAGAGGACACAAGATAGAAGTTGTGAAAGAATGGAAATTTCGTTTGGGAAACAAGGACTTTGTTCTCTCTAGTGATGAATTAAGAATTGCTTTTGGTTTGGAGCATTGCGAACCATGTTTACCGATCACTAAGAATATGAGGAACATAGTTTGGAAAGAAATCACAAAGCAGTAATATGGATTATAAGTCGGGTAGCACGGCTACAAAGATTAAAAGTTCGGAATGGAAGTTTATACATCGTCTTATAGCTACTTGCCTTACCTTCGTAGTGATAAGGGAAGATTCGTGAACAAGGATGATTTGGATATAATATGTTGTATGCACGAGGATCTTCCGTTCGATTGCTCACTTGCATCACTCGAACACTTGAAGAATGTCTCTTGGTCATTCAAAGGATTATATATTGGTGGAGGACATTTTTTTACCATGCTAGCTAAGGCATTGTAGGATTTTCACTCGACCCGAGAAAGGCATTGCCGAAACAAGTACTAGGAGAGGTCGAGCTACTAAGTCGTGGACTTGTTAAGAAGATAAAACTCAGCGGAGGAGATATTATTGTCTTACCCGAAGACGAGACAAAGATGATATTAGTCACGACTCACCACCACCCGAGACCAATTCCCTTGATGAGCTTTTAAGGAATTCTAGAAATATATTGCATGGCAAAGGGACATCACTAGTTGGTATACCGACATGCTATTTGGCAAGGAGAAATGATGAAGACATTGTTCACTCACACCTCGTGTGAAGGATACCGATCACCACCTAGACCTACATTGCATCACTCGACCGAAGAAAACGCTCAAGAAGATGAAGAATTCGTAGATGCAGAAGATAACGTAGGTGACAACGAATAGGTCTGATAATGAACAACTTCCGAATCCTTAGAAACACCCGATATCTCCCAAACAAACAATCAACACAACCATAAACAACCAACTTTCACAACTAGAAAACAGATTGATCGAGTACTTGACATTTGCACTTGTTTGAACATTTTAAATTATTATCTATCATGTTTTGCTTTGTTTGTTATATAATGACAAATCTTTGTTAGCATTGCAAGAATGATACATGTGCAGCGCATTGGAAAGTCAAGATACGAAGAAAAATGTCAAGAACGAAATACTCGACAACCAGCTAAGTATCTCTACACCTTAATCTTAATTTATTGCTTAGGGACTAAGCAAATTTTTAAGTGTGGGGTGGGGAGTAGTATGCATACAAATTTTCATGATATATACATTGCATACTTTTCAAAATTTGCATACATCCTACTATTTAAATGAAAACACGTTGAAAAATGTCAATTAAACATGCTAAACAAGATCGAGCACTTAGATTAAAAATGTTTGCTGAGAAACTCATGAATTGAAATTTTTTGAATTGAACGACATTCATGATAGAAAATTTATTTCTTGTGACTCAACATAAGAGCTTGCCTAATTTGATTTTTCTTAGAAATTTTTGACATGACACCTTGAGAAAAGCAAAGTTTTATCCAATTTCATAGAGGAAATTTTTGAACGAAACATGGATAATATTTCATAAAGCTATTGTATTGCCTTTAGGTGACTTAAGCATATCTCGTAATATATGGTGCATTTGTTGTAACACTCGAGTTAATATTTTGGCATCTAGTCAAGTCTTAAGTGTGGGGTTATCCGATAAAGTCGAGCATTTGCCGAGGGTTAGGAAAGAAAATAAAATTTATTTCCCCCTTGAAAGTATCTGCTTTGACAAAAACAAAAAATGCATTTGCCGAGGGTTAGGAAAGAAAATAAAATTTATTTCCCCTTGAAAGTATTTGCTTTGATAAAAAAAAAGAAAAAAAATATAGAAAAGAAAATATATTGTTTCCCCACTTAAGTCCTTGCTTTGCCTAAATAATGTTGCGACTCGAGTGAAGCTGTCGAGTGATAACCATGGAGAATTGCTTAGGGACGATCCTTGTACTTATGTACGTAGGCATGACATGCTTTTGAGAGAAAAATTCATGAAATATGTGGTAATCATCCGGAATTCCTCTACTCTTATGGATTACGACGTGTAGTCTAATTCTTGGGCAAGAATTCTTGACCTTGACCTTATGGACTAGCCCTTGCTAGCATAGGTGATTGGTTCGGTGAAACTCCTCTTGAAAATTGTGTTTTACTTTGTGATTTTCGGTGTAAGTTGGGAATGGAGAGAAAGGACAAATCAAGGTTAGTTTCTTATTGCTCGAGTTACGTTGAAATTTATGACTATCGTGATTTGAAGTGATTTTCAATTATTTTCATGCCATGAATGATCAGCTATACTTTGAAGTGTTTATGATTAAAGAATAATGCAAAAGAATGTTTGTTGAATTGACTAGCTATGTAAATGAATATAAATGGATGATGTGCAGGATTTGTGAGTATTCCGTTATCTGAAAACTCTCACGAGACTAAAACTCGTCCGCTAGGGCAGCCTAGAGGTTTAAAGGCTTAATGCATATGCTAAATGCATTCGTGATTTTCTACGACAGTGAACTAGGATTAGATTAACTTTAGAAATCTCAGGAGTAAGAAATAAGCTTAATACTTGTTCGGGACGAACAAGGATTAAGTGTGGGGTATTTTGATGTGTTAGAAATGTCTATTTTAAGCCCCTACTTTCATGCTTATTTCATATGATTATAACGTAAAATATATTACTTTTGATACTTTGATTGATGTTTCAGGTCAAAAGCACGGTTTACACCTTACGAAGGAGCATAAATGGAAATATGAGGAAAAGCACGTGAATTCGGCCTAAATCAGACGTAATTGGAAGCATTTCTGCAATTCTTAGACCGAGTGTACTAAAGTACCTTGACCGAGTAAAAGCAAAGACTCATGTTACTCGACCGAGTAAATACACTGCTCGAGCAAGTTGTCACGTGACCAAGACCCTTCGTATGGATTATCTCCATTAACTCGAGTGATTTAATACAAGAAGATAAGGAAGACCTTCCATTCCATCATTAAATGAAGATAAGGAAGACTCTCCATTTACTCGGCCATTTATGATTGGAGTTAAGGCAAGACTTCTCAATCACTCGACCCTTTGATTGATCTCACTATATAACATCACAAGATCAAAGAAGTTGGCTGCTGCTGCCCGAGCTACCTAAGGGGCTGCTGAATAAAGTGATTGATTCTAGTCGAGTAAACCAAGTGAAGAAGAAGATATACCCGAGAGAGTTCGGAGAATTATTGAAGTTTATACAACCAGATTTTGTACTCGAGATAACGAGGAGATAGCAGCTTGGAGCTCGACCGGTGGATCATCAATCACTGAGAATTTCTAAACTTTACTCTTGTTTTATTTACAATCGTGTTTATTACAATCGTTTGAACATGTTGCATTATCACTCGAGATGGTGAGTAGTTTCCTTATGATAGGGATTTGATGAATCTCTAATGCTTATGAATAACTAGAACATGATTATTTAATTTATATGAATCAATTCTTGTATGACAATTGCGTGTGTTGAATCATACCCGAGCTTAATCTTCATAAATAGGTGTCCTGACAAAACATCTAGAAGAGTAGGTCGGAGTAGTATTATCTAGGGAAGGACCGGAGGTGAACTTAGATATTTTGGAATCAATACAACCATTAGATCGAGTATATTAGCAAAGCGGAGCAGCGAGTATATTTGGTGCATGAATGTATTAATAAGCGTATTTGGACAGATTAGTGAAAACACCGGAAGGAATGAAGCTAGTCGAGTAGATGTTTACGTGCGAATCCAACATTCGGAAGTGAGGATTCGTATGCTAATGCTACTCAGTCTAAATTCTATAATATAAATCCAACATTCGGAAGTGAGGATTTATATTATCATATAACTATACATTCTAGATTAAATTGTCATCAAGAAGGAAATTCATAACTATAATATAAATCTAACACGGAGTGAGGATTTATATATCTTGTTTGAGTGAAACCATAAGTATTAGTGGAGGATTCTCATCCTTGTCATAGTTTTTAATATTTGATAACAAATCCTTGATAGTTTGATAACGAAACCTTTTCTTGAAATATTGCCTTTTGAATAAATAATATTGCCTTTGAAATAAATAAAACTTAAGAACTAAATTGAAAACTAGTAATCGAGTGTAGAGATTAAAAGCTAGTAATCGAGTTTGAAATATAACTTGACTCCACTGTTCCCTTGGGTTCGACACTAGGTCACCCCTAGTTCTATAAATTCTTTTGAGTTGCGTGTTGGAATATCTACCTATCTAAACCGCCGCGGTCACCGATCCTAAGCGTAGAGATTTGATACTTCAGGCTGGTGATAATGTCTTTCTCAGAGTGTCACCTATGAAAGGTGTTATGAGATTTGGAAAGAAAGGAAAGCTTAGCCCCCGATTTGTTGGCCCATTTGAGATACTGGAGAGGGTTGGAAACGTGGCTTACCGACTAGCTTTACCTCCGGAGTTGAATAATGTACATCCAGTTTTTCATGTCTCACAGCTTTGTAAATACATTGGGGATCCGAATCATGTCTTACAGTATGATAAGTTTCCAGTGGATGACACGTTATCGTATGATGAGGAGCCTATAGCTATCCTGGATAGACAAGTCATGAAGTTACGGAACAAAGAGGTGGTGTCTGTTAAAGTCTTATGGAAAAATCACACAGATGCTGAAGCTACTTGGGAAGTGGAGAATGACATGAAAGAGCTATATCCTCATCTTTTTAGGACTCAAGGTACATTTATTTAAATTCGAGGACGAATGTTTTTGAAGGAGGGTAGAATTGTTATATCGAGATTTTTATTAAATACATAACAAATAAAATTTGGAATGTAAAATATATAATAATTTGGAAAGAATAAATAAAATTAGGTAAAAATGGATGGAGATAAGATGTAGTCAAAGGATGAGGGTGTGCAGTTTAGAACCATCTAACCACATCCCATTTAAGTCTCAACCCACAACAACTGTTCAAAGGCTTAAGGTGACTCACACGTTCAAGATTTGATGATTTTTACAGTAAAGAAAGAGAAGACATGTGGCCAGCGTGGTATGTAATCTAGCCCTAACTTTACACGTTTGGATTTAAACATAGAGTAATCTTCCTGGACGATCAAGGTCACTAACTTTAGTTTGTTTTAAGATGAACATGTGTTGTATCTCTCTTCTTCCTTGTTTGCTCCGTCTTCTTTCTAAACTACCACCGTCTTCCGTTTTCATTTTTTTCAATCACCGCTCCGGGGTGGAGGTCAGGTTCATCTTCTTCATGGGATGATGAATCCCTCCACCTCTACCCCAAGGAGTCCTCCATTTGGTTACACCTCCACCTCCTCCTTCCATCATCAATCATCGCCGCCGCCTCTTTAATCGTCCGATCAGGTTGCATGCATGTGGCCGGTTGTCATCACCGCCGCCGCCTCCTACCCCCAAGGTCACATGCATGTGACGGATCGGCCTTTACTCGGTTATTTTCCTCTATGTATGTTGTGTATATAAATAATGGACATGTAATAGTATGTTTTCTATGTTTGGTAGTTATGCATGCTTGTTATGCCGTTCAAGGCGTCGTCACAGCAATTTTTGCTGTGTAATAAGGTTTGGTTTAGCCAAACTCGTTATCATGTCCGGGTGCCGGACTTGTGGGAGTCGATGGTGAAGGTGCCGCCAGTGGCCTGCTCGATCAACTGTTTTCAGAGATGACTCAGTGTTGTTGTCTCAAATTTGTACCATCGTTTGTATTTCATTTTATATTCATGATCGAATGTATTATATTCATGATCGAATGTACTCGTGATCAGATGTACTCATGATCTGTTGTACTTATGATTAAATGAAATATACCCACTTTTTATCCAAAAAAATGAACATGTGCTGTAGAGATGAGTTGTGAGGTGTAATTGTGACCAGAGATGTGGATGAGTAAATTTGAAACGTGGCATGTTATGAAGTGAATCACTCAGTGGGCAAGTGATGTTGATTATTTGGACATGAGGAATGATTTGTGTTATTCGGCTCATTTGGAAGGGATAAATTGATATTTACTTTTCTAGATATAGTTGTTTTGGTTAGTTGATGACTCAGAACTAGTTAGCGAGGTGTGGTAGCTAACTACAGACATATTGATATATGCATGTCAGCGTACGAAGTTATTATCATTTAAGTCGTCGTAAAATAACAGTAATGAGTACTGATCTTATGCATGTAGGTGACATAAGTGGAGCTACTGGGAGTATGTTTTGAGAGTATTTCATCTGCTCAACATTTGTTTTGATTAAACTGTGAGTATATAATATATTTTATTTTCGTAGACTAAGTAAATGTTTGAGTGATGGCTTGATGAACATGATATATGAATGTTAAATAATATAAACGTATATATGACTTGTATGATATGAATTGATATATGTGCATCATTACATACACGACACGATATGCATTATGTGATCTAGTGGTGATTGGCGTGATGCCCTCCGTGGGGCGAAGCACGATGATATGGTGGTGATTGGCGTGATGCCCTCCGTGGGACGAAGCACGAAGATATGATATGGCGGTATGACCCGCACTCTGATATGATGGTCCGGACCGGCAGTGACGACTGCCCACAGACATGACATACATTTGCATACACGCATTACGCATCATTATCTGTATATGTGTATCTGAGTATGTGATATGAAAAATATGAGTAAAATGAATTAAAGAACATAAACCAAACGTTAATAAAGTATGTTATGTATTCACTGAGTCTTTTGACTCACCCGTTATTTCCCCCTTTTTTTTTTACAGATAAGTGATAGTGCTAGTACGAGATTCGTCATCAGTCCTAGCTGAGGACTTACATTTGACGTACTGGTGCCAATCCCTTTTTTATTTCTCCTGTTCTAGACATTTTCTGTTTTAGCTAGTATTGCTCCGTTGTACTCAGAATTTAGTGACAGAATCTGTTTACTCATTTGCTTCCGCTATACTGTTTCATTTTTAGTTATCACTGTTATTGAATATGAAATTGATAATTTCTGAGGCTTGCTTGACCGTTGGTCTTGCGCCGGGTCTTGCGCCGGTCTCGATCTTTAGTTTTGGGTCGTTACAAATTTGCCCTTTTTTTTTGCAACATCGAATTTCTTACTAAATTTATTTTCAGTTTTAGAAGGGCGGTTGCTTAGTGTTCTAGGTCTTTCTTGAGAACCAACGCAATCCAAATGATTATGGTTTTTGTCATTCATAAAATTTTGTTAATGTTTGTTATTGTATTCTACAAAACCAGTGTGTTTGTGATATTAACAATTCGATGTCAATTGATACGCACAGATGATGGATCATGCAGTTCTCTTTAGCGCATTGGAGACGTAATTCATCAGGGATAACTCAGTATGTAAGTGCAAATACTAATTATTGGTGATAATTTGGATTTGGTTCTTGACGGGGTAGAAATGAGTGGATAAATAATGACATGAGTGTGAGGTTGTTGACGTTATGTATAGTTGTATCTCAAAATCTATGACTAAGAGACTCCAATGTGATTCAAAAATAATTTATACACCAATAAGCATTGGGTAGTGTAAGGAGTAAACATAAACTCGTACACTATATAAGATTTCACTTCAATTTATCCAATTTGAATTGATATTTAGTTTTGTAAAGATTTGGATTAAGAAAAGCAAGCTAATGTTCAATTATTAAGTTTTAAAAATATGTCAAAGTTGATTTGATCTATCTAGTGTATCCCAATAAAGTAAAAATTGAATATATAGTTGAGGACTATAGAAGTTATGAATAGATCAAATTTTGAAATTAACTTTCTCTCAATTTAGAATATCAATCTATCTCAAAGATTCAAATCTCAATCTTTCTATATGTTGATTCGCTCTGACACCCTACACTGGTCACGAACTTTGATTATGGTGATGAGTGAAAAAGTTCGGATTAAGTGTACATAACCCCTAGCATATCTCTTATGCTACTTTCATAATTCAATAAGAAATAAGTTGGTTTTACTCTTGTCTTTCCTAAATATGTATCTTTTTATAATGTACTTAAGTTAATACAGATTTCATGACGTTGGCATTCCTTTCAAACACCTAGCATATAAATTAACATACGTGAGTAAACCGTAATCCATCAATAACTTACCTAAACTATCGATTAGAACATCTTCACAATACTCGGGAACACACTAGATAAGATTCATCAAACTTTTGAGATGGATAATGCCGCCGTGTTTGAGATGTGGAGAAATCGGAATGCGTTGATTTTTAAAGAGGAGTGTGAAGGGGAGCTTGCCATTGCGGAGAGAGTGAGAAGAATGACAGACTTCAAGATGGACACCATTAAGGCTTAAAAGAATCCTGCTGACATTGGTTTGAACACGTGTTAGATGGTTTTGTTAGTTGTTCATTTGGGTCGAAGTGTAAACAGGTGTATTTTTTATTTTGTTGTAGCTTCTGCATGTGTAAATCGGGTCAAAATCCAGTTATTCGATAGCTGGGTGTGAGTGTTTTGTAATGGTTCTTTTGTGTCTTTGTCCACTTACTGATCGAATACACATTTTCTGATAAAAAAACAAGTCATCTCCTACGAATATATCTTCACAAGTATATGAATAAAAGCTTAGCAAATCGGATATACTGTCCTGTTACTGTATCCTGAATTTGGCACAAAACAAAATATTTTTTATAAATTTCACATCGATTAGTCATCATTTCCTTTATTGGGTAAATTCAAATTTGAATTTTATAGTCGTGACAATCTGTTTTTATTTATTAGTGCTTCCCATGATATGTGTAGAATTAGCTAACTTGGAACAAGTGTATTCTGGTCAAAACACGACCAGGTTCATTGCACTTGACTCCATCGAACACATCAATAAATAACAGTTACTGATTCCACTTATATTCTCAATACACGACCACATGTTGTTCTGCTTTCAAAAAGTCAGAATCTCGCATTTAATCACATTTTTTATGTATCAAATTGAGCCACATGGTCCTCCAAACTGACCTAACTTCGATTCCTTCCCCATCTCATAGGAGATGCTAGTAATAATATCTTCTCAAAATTCTACTTTTTTGTATTCCCATTTGATGTATTTGAATCCAATTCCATTCATAAAATTCTAACTTATCTTAGTTCAAAAATGATGCCAAATTCACAATCAAGTAATGCCTCCACTGTATATAATATACCATGTATCAATGTGTTCAGATTCGGTGCAGCATATAGTCAATTGCAACGGATTGATCGGATATAATTACAAAACTATGTTAATTTAGTAAAACAAAAATTAAAAATTAACGAACTCATTGTAAACGACGTAATTTTATACCTAAACAAAGTAGTTTTGACCTTAAACTTTATGTTTTGGCCCTGTATATTATTGTAGGCAGCACGTGATCTCATTCCGTATTAATTATAACTGAAAAAACAACCACTCAATTTCATATTATATACCCTCTAGACTTATCAAATGTTTTAAACTCAATCGTTATATTAAACAAAATCAAATAATATAATCATAAATCGAACTCTAATTGATTTCACACTTGAAAGTCATGTTGTTGTCTTCCGAGGATTGTTGCAAAATTTTAGCCAACTAAATGTTAAAAAGAGCACGTTGATACAAACCGGAGAATCAGGCAAAAGCCAGCCAAAACAGTAAATTCGGACAGATACATAATGCGATGAATGAACCTGGATCAATAACCGTCCAGGTACAATATTACTTTTAAATTAGTGGGTCCAATTTTCAACCAGATTTCAAATTCTGAACAACGATAAATACCACCACAAACGACTCCATTTTAGGGCATAGGGTTTATAATCAAAAATCCCCAAATTGAAGAGAGAGAGAAAACCCTAGAAATTCGTAAACCTTCGATTTGATTTTTTGCGATCGTTGACTTTGCGGGATCTTCGTCGGCGATCGGATCTGTGTTCGTTGAGGAGGATTTGCTTGCAAAGTTTTTCGATCAGGTATGTTTTTTTGGGGTACGAGTAATTGGATGTGGTTGTAGTGAGTTGGTTGGATGTTTGGTGTAATGTGGTTGAGATTTATTGGATTTAGGGTTTGGATTTTATTATTATGTTGTTGGTTTCTTCAATTGGTATTTTAAAGTTTGGCAGTTGTGAAGTTTGATTTGTGTGATTGTTTATCTGTTTGGTGTTGTTTGGTTGAAATAGGATTATTGTTGATTTTGCAGGACATCATCAATCATGGTGCTTTGGGTTTTTGGGTATGGTTCATTGGTGTGGAACCCTGGATTTGAGTATGATCAGAAGATCATCGGGTATATAAGGGATTACAGGCGCGTATTTGATTTAGGTAAGTTATTATTTACAGCTTTATGAGTTTGAAAAATATGTTTTTTTATTTGCTAATTTTGTTTTCCTTGAATGGTTCAGCGTGCATTGATCACAGAGGTACACCTGAGCATCCTGCTAGAACTTGCACATTGGAAGACAAAGCAGGAGAAATATGCGTAAGTTAGCACTTTGATGAATTTTTATCGTAGACAGGTAAATATCCCAGAGGAGTGATGATTTTTTTATTTTGATTCCTTCAGTGGGGCGCTGCTTATTCTGTCAAGGGAAGTCCTGAGAAGGAAAAGGCTGCAATGGAGGTAAAACTAGTTCAATTACTTTCCATTCTAAACTTTTTTGTCCCATTTAAGGAAATTAACTGATGTTCATAAGGAAAGAAATTGATGATGGAGCATATAACAATTAATGACTGCCATTGTAGTTTTTGCAAAATATCTTCACATGTGAACTTATCTAATAAATTAGGCAGTTGGTTGCATGACATTTACATGCGGTTCTGCCTAATGACAATATAAGCTTCTTCTCTGATTTGGATTTGTATGATAAGTGTACCGCTGGCTAACTACCAAATATACCGTATTGTTTCTTTCTGAAGTCTCGTATCCTTTACTTTGTTTTGTAGTATTTGGAGAGGCGAGAGTGTGAGTATGACTCCAAGACTCTTGTAGATTTTTACAAGGTAAGATGATATTCTGATTGAGATATATAGAGAAGTTAATTCTGGACTTCTAAATTACCAAACTGATTTTCTCTTGTGATTTCTTTTATTCAGGAAGGGGATGACAGTGAGCCGGCAGTAAGAAATGTTATAGTGTAAGTTACCATTTAGATTGAAAAGTTTCCCTTTATCAGATCTCAGTATCTCGGGGAAAAATAGTGTTACTATTAGTACGAATCTGATTCCTAGAAATGATGGACTTTGTGCAGTTTCACATCAACTCCTGATAAGATTACAAACAAGTATTACTTGGGACCTGCCCCAGTTGAAGAAATGGCGAGGTATCTAACAAAATTTGGTTTTTATCCAACTCTTTTTAAACCACAAATCATTCTGCCACCTTTTGCTTAACTTGCAATCATGCATATCAGGCAAATCGCTACTGCCTTTGGGCCATGCGGAAACAACCGAGATTATATTTTCAAGTTGGAGAAGGCATTACATGACATTGGTAGGTTTTCCACCTTTTATATCTCAATCACTCCTGATCATTGTATCTAATAAATTTCATCTATGCCACCAGGTCATGAAGAAGACTATTTACCAACCTTGCTGAAGGATTTAGGAAATTCCTTGGAATAATAACATCGAAAAAAGGAGCTGAAAATGAAAACAGGAACAATGCCCCATAGTCCGCTTAACACCCATTCGGAGCTCGACCCAAAGCTCTCATCATGGACAGCCGTGCACTCTCATAAAACGCTCCCTTACCTGAGTAGATCTAGCACAATCTTCCACCCGTTTTTTCACCCCAACTGAGTGTCAACATTTTTTCAAAACTCATTTAGCAATGAGTTAAGAGAAACATAGTGACAATGTATCTTATTTTACAATGCAATCTAACTGCTTTTTCCATGGCTTATGTATCCGTTTACATTTGAATAGTTCTTACTTCTTACCTTAGTTGATAGTTTCAGTATTACTTGAAATTTGAATGGTTCAAAAATTACAGATGTAAGCTAGTGCAGTAACCCCTGGAGGTTCTATTATCTTCAGCTCTTGCCCCACTCCACTGAACTGCATATTGAAACTGCCTGGGTTCCTAAATAAATTAATCAACAAAGCTAAATGTAAATGTAATCTTAAAACAAAATTTCTAATCGTGAGATTGCAATTGAAGCATAAAGTGTGTCAGTGAGGGGAAAACAAACGTCTAACACATTCATATGTTCTTATCAAATGCTTTCTGCATTCATATGTTAATGCTTTATCCATTCATATGTTATGGGATTTTGTTTAACACTCAGTTCCTTTGGCCTAAGCGCCTATTCAACACAGCTAGTGATCAGAAAATGACCTCAATTTGGATGAATGTCCAAGGCATACGTTAGAGCACATTCTATGACATTTAAAAATAATCCAGAAACCATGCAATTTGGAGAAACAACTGTAACGTCCAGAATGCAAGATTATTCAGAATGTCTAATGGCATAAGCTTGTGAACATGGGGTTAGGTAGTTAACATGTATAAATGTCCTTAGAGTATATCAAAGGAGACATGAATTCTTGCTTGAAGTGTCATTTCATCTACCACACTGAAAATGGGTGGAGACTTGGATGGGACTTGTCTGCAGCACGAAAATCATTTGAAAAGCACCACAATGGTGATTAAACTACAGCCAGGCGTTGTCTTGATGCCGCGTTCTCTCATCATGCTGCGAATTACCTTCACATCATCCCATTGTTTTCGCTTTGCACAAAGATTTGCGAGGAGAGAAAAAAATGCTACTGTCATTAGGGTCAGAACCATCAGCTTTTTCAG